>PNEQ01060927.1:0-10306 GCA_003012365.1 Medauroidea extradentata | reverse complement strand
GCGCGTTAAATTCTTGAAAGTGACGCACCTAAAATGTTCACCTTGAAAAGAACCTCGTCACTACGAACCAAATAATATTCCCGCTGATCCATTTTACTATCGTACGTCCAAGCGGTGACTGTATAATTTTATTGTTGGCAAGTCTGTAGTAAATCTTAGTACTAGATACCGGACCAATTCACGGGTTCACTGACCTGAAGGCTAGCCTTCAAGAATATGTGTGTATTCAAGCGGGCAACAGCAGTTCATTGGCTCCTCGCTGACACTGTGATATGGGCCTACATTTAGTTGCAGTGTTATTATTGGCTCAGCAACTTCAATAAAGTGTCAAATAAGCCAACAGCCAATTGCGAAACTGGCACGAACCTACAGTTGCTGGGATCCTAGACTGTGCCTGAAAGAAAACGACAACGTTTAAGGTCCTTACTCAGTACACATTTATAATATCTGAGTTTCACGTACACAAGGTCAGTACATTTGGAAGTGCGGCTGTCTGAAAAGGCCGTTTTTAGTTTTGCAGGATGACTTAAAAACTGTGTTTTAATGCGCTTGGTATCTTAACAATAACATTTCGTCCTTTTTTATTTTGTATATTGGGAGAATTGGCCGACGTGGAATAGTTTCTTAATATAAACCTGTTTACGCACATACTGCTACGCATTTGATTCGCATCTTACGTTGCTTCTATAATGAACGAATTCAGCGTTTACCTGGGTTATTTAGGAAAGTCTAAATCACAATGGACGCAACCATTTATCGAACCTATGCTCCTTTAAATACGAAGCAAATATTTTAACGCTATTAAACTTTGCTTGGAGGCAGGAAATTATGAATCACTATTAATAATAATGAATTTAGTCGACTTAAAAGGACGGTACTATGGGAGTAATTGGCTGCCTGTGAAACACTTGACCTGACTGTACAATGTAAAACGCTATTTAGAAAGTATAACCGAACTGTACAAAGGATAAAACGGTCTTCTTTTGTGTATGGAAGCAATATGTTTATTATTTATAACATTATGAAAAAAAAACCTTCAGTTTAATATTTTGCATATTTAAAAATAGTAAGTCTTTATTGTTTGTAAAACAATATCTGCATTTTTCCATTCTGTGTGCTTCACGAAAAACATTGTGGAAGGAAAGTTTCTTCCATCTTAACCGTCACATAAGTTTATAGGATGGTTGTATGTAAAATATCAATGACTCTGTTTACGAATATTTTAATGATTACTTTATTTAGGTATGTTTCCGCCATTTATGTTTTTATTAGAATATTGGTTTACGTAATAAGTCGGAAGAGAATTTCAGACGCAATTACTAGAGACAGGAAGTTTTTGCGGAAAAATTTTTGTCCCACTTTGTTTCTGTGCCTTACTTGCATACATGACTATATCTCTGCGTCATGGCCAGTGATTGGATGTTTTAACGCCCAGCATCTCGGGATTATATCCGAAGATCACAGAGGTGTGGTGTCGCTGTTAACATAGTTTAATTGTTTCAGTCAAATGAAGTAAAACTCTGCACATGTACACACAGCCAATAACCATGAAGCACGACTGCAGATGTGCACTAAGGCCTTGAATCATTTTGGGGCAAGAATATGTTCGCGATAACTTCCGGTCAGTAAACATTACTAATACATACTAGCATACAAGCATAGAAATAATTGTAATGGTAAGGCAAGACGTGGGATTTCTCGGTAAATGTCGTTCGTCGATGATAAACCTTTTCATTATTGCAAAAATAAAGACTTAGTTAAACTTTTTTTAATATGTACAAAATTAAATTCATCTAATTTTATTCATTGTTACAAATTCAAACTTTCCTCTGTTATACGCAATTCAATGGTACCTTTTTGTTAATTTATATTGTTTCGTAACAGTTTTAAACGAGCTCTGCAAATTGTGTAGACAGGTACAGTGTTATTCAGGCAACCACAGAACCTCTAGCCGAAGAGCTGGGGAGAGTTTTATGAGGCGAATGTGCAACAGAGATGGAATGCACGAGAAGCGGGGAGGCGGGAACTGGAGTACCCTTAGAAAACCTGCAATTCGACGGCAACGTCTGCCACGTTTCCAACTGACAAATTCGGATACGACACCACCGAGAATCTAACCCGAATGTGAGTGTTCTGGCCAATCTACCACTGCGAACACTAGGTAAATTATATGATTCATTGTATATACTGCATAGCAGTGTCTTGGCGTGGGTGTGTTGCGAGGTAAGCTGTACTTTGTGACGTCTGTACTGATTCATTAGCTGGCTATCGGTATTGGCGAGGCACGGTTGTGATGCCACTTCTAATTTTCGGGGCTGCACCACAACGCAGAACTACCATAACGCCAAACGTACAATACCATAACACCGTAAGCCAGATTGACCATAACACCGAAGGCTAGAAAAGTGCTGTTTACCACAACGTCGAAATATAATAACGCCGAAAACTCTCTTTGCAGGAATTCCACAAGAATTAACTTAAAATAACTAATTCGCGTTCTCTATTGAAATGCAACAACGCCGAATACAGATTTGATTACAACGCCGAAGGCAAAATTGACCATAACGCAGAAAACTAAGCGTGTTGCCTACCAGTCAGGCATTTAACTGCTGTATTTAAAATTAATGTGTGTTCTCACTTGTAAACAGTACGATTGAGTGTGTTGATAATTTAAAGCAGTTTTTTTATATCACTGCAATATGCAGATAGTAAGTCTCACTCTTAGGTCGCACTAAAAAATAGATCCCTCTTTTTTTTCACTCAACGTAAAATTTACGAATGTAACTGTGAGTAATCTAACTAGTTTTCAGGAGCCGTGCCGTAATTTAGTGTTACCTATCTCAAGTTATTTTTGTTCATTATAATACACAATCTTTCCAAGCTTCACGTTTCGTAGCAAGGTTCCCTTACAAATTGATTAAAGTAACCGGTGAAACACGGCAAATAAATAAAAAAAAATAATTAAATATTTTTTTCAAAAGCTCAGTAATTTGACCATGTATTTAAAATTAACTTATAACTGCATTAAACAAATACCTGCAATATAATTTCAACTATGTCCGTAATTTCAGTGTTGTGCCTGTAATAACGTAAACATATCTTCGTGTAGCAACAAAAAGCTGTATACTTGATAGCATATAGAATTTTTTAAATGTTGTATTAACATAAGGTAACGAGATATGCGTGGCTTTGTTTTGAAAGAATTCTGTATAGATATGTAATTTGCATGGCCAGCATTGGCATTATCGTATACACAACATTGCATTCACATTATAATTTATGTATTTATCGTTACTCTATACTTTCGACGTTCAGTGACTGAAGAAATAGAATACCAATACAAATGAAATAAAATGCTTCATAAAGTTATTTAAGAAATCAACTGTCTAACAAACTGGTATGTTTTTTGTTGTGAAGAAACAATGAGAAGAGGGCTAAACTAGGATCACAGAGAGGTACAGGAGGAAAGTATTGCTCTGTTCACTCGTGGGATAAGACAACTGTAACTGGGAGATATTTTAGTGGACGTGGGCTGTGATAACGAGTGGTGCTGGGGATGTTACAAAACGTTCGAAGCATGGCACAAAATGAATCAAGTTGCTGCCCGAGACAAACAAGTCACCATATTACAGGTTATTTTTAACGTATGGTATGTCATATTTTGATTAAAAAACTAAAATTTTTTGTGAATGCCTAACCCAAGAATAATTCACAAGTAGCCCAATTATTTTCTAAAGAACAGCAAAAAATTTCTAACATAATAAAATAGCAACACTTAGTAGCCAATTTTTATAAGCAAAGATCATAATAGTTGCCCATCGTGTTTATTATATTTTAAGGACATAGTGAAAAAAATCATTTTACTTGTTTTCACTCCCATAGTTTAAGAATTCAAAAACTCTGAAATTAATTTATATTCATACACAATTCATTAAAGCAAACATCATATACTAACAATAGCTCTCCATGGTTATTAGGTATCAAGGATATTGCCTTTTCACCTCCTTAATTTTCAAATATCAAACATCCTGTTAGCGGGGGTGTATAGGTCAGTGAGTGGGTAACATGTCGGACTTACATCCTGAATTCGGTTTTCCATGGTTTCCCCGAAATCTCTCGAAGAAAATATTGTAATGGCTCTTTTAACAAAGGCTGTGGCCGAGTCCTTCCCTAGTTCCTCTAAGTTGTCAAGTTGTATTCAGCCGTAAAAATAATCTTGCTGTCGACGAGACATTGAGCTTGACTAAAAATATCAAAGTAATTTAACCCAGTAAAAATATATCTGGTTTGCTTAGTTACAAAGCATCTCATACCATCCTTTTATATGTTTTTATTCAATTAACATTTACACAAATCCATCAACTAGGTATTCACACTTGTTTCTATAGATGTTTACAGTATCTCGTAAAAAAATGTCTTAAAACACGACGTACGTTACAATATAACGTATCGTGTCTCTGAGGTGTTTTACAAAAAGTACAATTATTCGGAAACAATATCAGAAATATATTATTACATTTATTTTCTTGGCATTTCTTTCACTGAATTTTTATATCTACAAAACACGATTAAGTGCAGTACTTAGACTAAAATAAAATAAATATAATTCAGGGAGAAGAAATATTAATTTGCTATAAATAATGTACGGCATCTGTAAAACTGACTTTTTACGGCTTGTGTGTAACGTACTGTTTTATTGAAAATAAGTGAGTCATACGAATATGGATACATGCCTTAAATTTTATGAATGCAATTCTTCGTAAAACTGTACACATAACTCTGATAATTCTTAGGGACGCCTCCTCTATGTTTTAAAACATCATACATGCATTCCTGGAAAAATATATGCACGGGGCGTCCTGAAGACCTGTTCGAGAAACTGAATATTTAAACACAACAGATACTGAACGGCCTAGCATTTTTAACCAATAACATTATCATAGCTCGTTGACAATGCTGATTGATGTAAGCCGAAATTTCCAAGTGTTGCGGTAACATTCAGTCATGTCCGAGCTGAATGTCTGTCAAGAATGACTGACAGGTGTCCATTCAATCAGAAGGCACGTGACATCTGCGCAGGCACGAGTGGCCCGTGATGCCCGGGGTGGGATGATGGGGGAAGAAGGAGGGGTGTAGTCCGCCACCTCGTCGCTGGAACTGGTTGAAGTGAGCAGGGGAGGGGGAGGTGGCATCAGAGGGCCTATGCTCGAGTTTTCGTTCGTATGCGAATCGCCCGACTGACCACTCGAAATGCGCTGTTGGTATGCTTGAACATTCTGCCATCCTCGTACACGAGATTCGTATACGAAAATCTACTCGTGTGAAGGCAGGCGGCCGAATTGATGATTGCGCATACGAGAAGCCGTAAAAAAAGAAGCTATGGAGCAAGATTTCAACAATTATATGCATATATATATATATATATTTAAGTTCCCAATAATGTTTAAATAGAAACGCGCCACTAATTAAGTTAAGTGTTAAAATATGTTAGTAAGCTCTTTGCAATAGTATACTTATTTTACAAAAAAAAAAATACACGCTTTTAATCACAAAAATAATACTGTATGTATTAATTCTGAATAAGCTATTTTAAAGTTAGTATACTAAAATTTTTTAGTTAAAGCCACTCACATTGCATTTTATGAGTTGCAAAATTTTGCTATTGACTGAAACATACAAATTTGTGCCTTCAAAGAACTCAGTTAATTATTAACAAAAATGCACTAAGATACAGGCAGCACAATAAATAAGAAAAACATTATGTAAAGAGTGGGCAGTTGATCGTAGGAAAAGATAACTGTGTGCTAGATTCCATTAGTGTATCAACATACAGAGTTTATTTTTACATTATTTGTGTATTCATATACGTTTTGTTATTCGTCTGTGATTAGTTGTAACAGTGTAAAATAAAATTTAAACATTCGCTGTTGAATCACATAAAGTTCAACAAGCAACAATTTTATGAAAAATTGTGTAGTACCAGACAGTTCTGTTACTTTCGAATTTCTTTGTTCATTATATACAAACCCGAGGATAAAGTTCTCGTAATATTTTATAATTGTGATGGCTGTTAAACAATTAATGCGAGTGGTTAATTTTATTTGAGTAAAATACTGAGACAAAAAAATTCTACGTGTTAATAGTAGGTACTTGGCCTCTTACATAAAATTCAACAAAATTTGCTCTAAATTTAATTAAACTGCCTCAAATTAATTACGTGAAATTATAAACATTACTAGGCTATATTGTTATAGGTTAAAACCATGTAACTTAAGCCTTAGTTTCTTGAAGCCTTCGTTTCGTTAGTCTTACCCTAAAAGTGTTCATTACATTTTGGTGTTAAGAAAATGTGATATTTATTAATGCCATTTACCAGAGAAGCGCAGATAAAAATTTATATGTGCCTACATTTGTGTCATTAGTTGCTTCGTCTATACAAACGGAAGATAAAGACTCGTCTCATTGTGTCTAAAACAGAAAATTACGTAAAATAAATTAATATTGCGTAGTTATTTTTCTAGCATGAAATTATTAATGCATTTATAGAAATAATAAAATACTCATCTGTGGGGAGTTTCGAACCCGAATACTATCGTTAGCATGCAAGCACACTACCGTTGCACCACGAGTACTATATGAAGGTAAGTCCAAAAATATAATATTTATTGTATGTAAAGTGCAAAATCCTGTTTTTCGATTATTACGACATTTCCTTTTGTGTTAGGTCGAGTTAGTCACACTAATATAGTTTCTGCTAATATTAAGATTAATCTATCATGCTCATTAACATTTTAAATCCCCTATTTATCACAGAAACTCATATTTTGTAAGTCGAGATAGACATTCGAATAGCCGCCATCTTGTCGACCAACGGGACTCACTTCGTATACTTATTTCGTATACGAGTTCGAGACAGTGGAGCATACATCTTTTCAACTAGGCCAGTTTGTATGCGAATCTGACCATTCGAAACTACTCGTACACGAACGCTCGAGCTGTGTTTTCCAGCATGGGCCCCCTGGTCGCTCAGTCCAATGTCGTCGAGAGCTCTGACACGTTACAGTATGAGGCAAACGGCGGAATTGTCCTATGAAGTTTGTTGAAATTATAAATTTCGTGCAAGATAGCCTTTAGAGATTCTTACAAATGTCATAACATTTTGCTATCTTTTATTTGAAGTGTGCTACATTCGTTAGGAACATTTCCTTCCTGTATTGTTTACAACGAATACTTCACATATAAATTATTAATTCTATCACGTGGATGTCTGCGATAAATGGGGGTGATCTATAGACTGGTTGTAATAAAATTTGTCTTTGTTCATGTGCGACTTTTACCTTAAAGGGCCGTCTGCCTCACGCTTTAAATGCGTCGAAGTGTGTTCGTAAACAGATTTTTTTCTACGAAACAATTACACGTGGGCCAATTGTTCCAACGTACAAAAAGAAAACATACTTCAGACAAAATCGGAACCTCAATGTCAAAGTCACTATGCTCATTAAAACACTACTTCTAAGCCCTACAACATTGCTAAGAACGGGTTTTCCAGACTGCCGTACTTCAAAATGTACTAACACGATGTGTGTGAAACTCAGATTGTGCTGTGCAATGAATTTGCTATAGACGTTCCACCAATAAAATTGTATGGTCACCGCTTAATGTCACATAGTGAAAACTGTTCGGCGTGAACCTTGCACGTTATTTCAGAGCTTGTCTCTTTGAGGCGATGCGGCATTTGATACGCGTTTCAAGGTCGCTCTTATGTCTCCGTCATTTCTGAGTCTCTAACGCGCAGGTAGCCGCCCTGGTATGTTATTAATGAATGGACTGAGTACAAATGATACAATACGATATTCAGACTGCATATTGAGCGAGGTCTCGCAATGGTAACACGTTGGATTCTCATTCCTGGCTCCGGCCATCCTGATTTCGGTTTTCCTTGCTTTCACGAAATCACTCTACGTGAATCCCGGGATGAAATCATTGACAAAGGCTATGGACGCGTCCGTCTCACGTTATTTCTTTAGCAGAGAAATCGTAATGAACCGCATTTTAATTGCCTTACTGCAACCATAGTCTTTCCTGTTAGTGTTAGTATTACCACTCCCAATACACCACCTTTCTAAACCGGTGCCATATAAATCTTTTGTTTTTGTTAAAACGCTGGCATTTTTGCAAACGTAAAATTTGTATAAATATAAACGAGATACAGTTCTGTGCCATACCAGAATTAAAATGAATTTTGCGAATTTTTTTTATACTACACTGCTTGAAATACGTTTCCAACTTCGGATTTCCTTAGTGATAAGCGAAAAACATTGCAATTATCCAATATATATATGTTACGGTGTGTAATTGGAGCTTGTGAGTATTTGCAACAAGATGGCCATAATTTTTCATTACATATTTATCATCGACTTCTAAATATGACATTAAATGGTCGACATGAAAGAAAGAAATGCCAGCTTTGTAAACAGATGGCCATATCTATTATTTCGCGAAGTGAAGAGGTTTCAAGTGTGATTTTTTCCCCCAAGTTAAAGATCTTAACGACACTAAACGTCGCCCACGTATAGGTTATTTAAATCTTCTATTCCAAAATTAGTGTTTGTATTCTGAATTGCAAAGCTTAAACCGAAACTGAAAGGCAAACAAAATTCCTCGAAATAAATATAAGGCCATGATCCATCATCTCTGCTCCTTGTGCGATAGTTATCCTTAAGTGGTTTTCTTTAATAGAGGACTCATTACTATATTTTTGTTTGGTATTTTATAGTTGAGTACTAACATGAAAAGTATTTCTGAAAATTTTCGTGGCTAAAGACAAGTGTAAAATTTTGGTTTCAACTGAAGAAATAAGTAATTTTGGAATTAATAATGTAAATCATTCTGTTTCACAAGAAGCATTATATGATAAATTTACAAGCAAAAAAAATATAAATACCACAGTTTTATAGTTTTAGACATGTATCTTGGCATTATATTTATCAGCGAACTATTAAAATACGAGATCACTGCTTAAATTTAAGTAAAAATGAGTTAACGGCCAGATGTCCAACGTTAGTTGAGAACACATTGTAGATAGAGGCAGTAAGACATGTGTTGAGTCAGCTAGAGTTAACCTTAGAACGTATGAGTTTAGAAGCCTTTGACGCGTTCTTTTTTCAGAACTAAGTATTATGTACCCGAAAATAAAAACTAATCCTTTCTTTATATTACTGTATATAACAAGAAATTATCAGCTAAATTCCAAAGGAAAGAAGGCTAAAATAATTACTGCAATGTTATGATTTATTTATGTTTAAAATATTCTGCACAAGCAATGTCAATGTCATAAAAATAACAAAAAATAAATCTAATATATAAAATTCTCGTGCCACAGTGTTTGTTTCCATACTCCTCCGAAACTGCTTAACCGATTTCAATGAAATTTTGTATATACATTCGGTAGGTCTGCAAATAGGTTTTTATCTATTTTTTATACTCCTAAGTGCTATTGTTTAGTAAATATTTTTAATTAATTAATTTTAGAACCCGGTCGATAACTGTGTAAGTGATAATTGATCAGTTATCCCCACGAGCTTATATCAGTCTATCCCCACCAGGTGTCGCTGCTCTGTTATTATTATTTATTAATTTCTTTATTATTAGACCTCTTCCACGTATATACCACATCCTTACACATTTACAATAAGTTATTTATGTGACAAAACATCGTTTGTCGGGGCAGCTAGTAATACTATAAGAGTGGGTTTGCACAATATTGTATAGCTTATCACAGCAATTTTAGAAACAGGGTTTTGTATTATTTATTTCTTAAAATAACTTCAAAGTTTACAATTTTTAATATGATAATATCTAGGCCTCCATAGTAACCGAAATTCAAAAATACTTGCGTTTTCATTTGAAAATAATTTTAAGATCCGTAAACCTCACGCGCAGAGATTTTCGGATAGTAAAATTATTTCCAAATCAAAACGCTAGTATTTTTGAAATTATTTTATTGTTGATGCCTAGATATTATCTCATTAAAATTTATAAACACGACAGTTTTCCATTTTTGTAGATTTTATGGTTTCAAGCCCTTATTTTCTTAAAAAACAGTTTTTAATTTCTGCTCACTTTTACTACTGCTTTATTTTAACACAATGTCACTCATCCAGATATAACCATGTATATATACATACAAGCTTACTAAACATTTATAACATATATGAGGTATGAGGTATACATAATCATAGACACCGTACTACAACAACTTTCCTTTTTTTTTTTTTTTTTTAATAATTGTATGTATATTGAGAAT
>PNEQ01060926.1:0-65197 GCA_003012365.1 Medauroidea extradentata | reverse complement strand
AAGCGACTTGTAGTACTTTGCTCTATGGACACCAAAAAGTAAAAGATAATATTTGTGATATAATAATCATAGGGTATACTGTAGTAATTTAATAATGAAAACCGTAATAATATAATACGACTATATAGAGTTGACTAGATATGTTGAAAACATACCATGCAACATCCAATAATGTCATGGCATGTAATTATAATGAGTTTGGCCGAACATAACTTGTAACGTATAATTTAACTCTTCTCGATTTACAAGCACCACATCACTTTTATGACATACAGTGACTAAATTATAAGGAGCTTGTAAGATACTGTATTGCGGTAAAAATTGATGATTCAACATGTAGAAAAAAAAATGAGAATAATATTTTAAACGCATATTTGTCAAAACCTAAAATATATATTAGACGATCTATAATAATTATAATTCGACAGGAACGAAACACATTTGAAAATCCATACGACCTTGTACTTTTTGTCCTAAAATCGCTGTTACGTTTACGGAGTACCTCATTTATATTATTTCCAGTACATAATTTTTGGTTACCTCAATGAAAAGAAAATATTTTTGTTAATTTAAACAACAGCTTAATAAATGTAAGTGCAAATATGTTTTGCTTATGGTTGTTTATGTTACGGTCACTTTTAAAGATATTCTAATAGACGAGGTGAAAAAAAAAACACTCACTTTTGGTTGACAGAAATTCTTCCGAAATTACACAAATTTTACATGGACTGTTTGTTGCCCGAGATCATTGACTCAAGACGAGCTCGTGGTCTGAACATCAAAGAACCATCATCTGTTCAAGAAGCACGGAAACACTTAATGTCAAAAAAAAAATTAGTGTTTAATGTTTAAAATCGCAATGTGTAGAAATGTTTATTTTGCTTTTAATTCAATATGTAATTTTTTAAAACCCTTAACTGGGAACCAAGGATTAAAGCTGCGCTGTAATTGTCATTTTGTTATTTTCTTTTCTTCACGTTCACTGAACGGTTGCTGAATGAGATTTACTGCGACATGTTTGACCTACACTTTATCTATCAAAGGTATTATTTGGTAATTTTATCAAGCGAATAGTTTATAGCAACTGCAGTAAATTACAGCAGTATAGTAAAATGTCTGCCATGAAAATTGCACATTATTTACAAACATTTGCCAGTTGCTTTATATAAAAATTGTGAAAATCTACTTATCTAAGACTGCAGATTACAAACAATACGCCTTGTGCAATTGGACCAATTCACTTTTAAAACTAGCGCGAATGTACTTCGACGTAAGTAACAGTTGGGTAGCATCCTTGTCACTACGGACCAAATTATTCTTGCTTCACATATCGACCTGCATATATTTCGTGTGTTAAATACAGAAGTCAGAAGGGTAATATGAATGAATTTTTAAAAATATTACATACTATTCTTTGAATTCGAACTACTAACACTAAATTTCTAGACAAGTGAATTAAAATTCCGTTTTTTTACGTCTTTTGTATTCTTATTTGTAAATTTGGGCGATGGAAGCTGAATTGATCCGTCCTTGCTGACAATTATCGTTAAAAAATGTGGCAGCTAAATAAGTAAAAATAATTTTTTTAGCGAGATGTGTCTCAGTGCCGAAAATATCCCTTTTCCTTTTTTCTGGCGCCGAATATAGTTTTATTTTAGCTACCCACGAAGCAATACAGCAACCACTTGGCAGGTAAACCGACCCGATTGAAGAGACGCTACTTCCGCGAACTCTGCAGGTATAGGCTGGGGATTACCAGTACAGCGCATTAGCGTACGTCACTCACCGGTGGGTTGATGGGATGGGGAGTGGAGGGGAAATGGCTTGACTTTTGCTTTTGCCTACAAACATTTAAGTATGCAACTTGTCGTACTTCGGTGCGTTTATATAGTATCATCTCACTGCGATCCCTGGGTTTATGTAGCTCGGCAGGCGATCAGGCCTCTTAACGTCGCCGAAAAACTGTAAGTGTTGATATTGGATCTTCTATGCACTTCACAAGAATTGTGTGTCATCCCCCTATTTGACTGAATGAGTATTAGACTCCTACTTTGCAAAGTATTTAAATGAAGTTGTTTATGCGTGCTCCATAGAACACTTAATAATTGTGAAAAGGCAGTATTGGCATCGCAGTTGCTCTTGAGTTGTGTCAAGAAATAATCTCACGAATATATGTATAAATTGACATATTTTATTCGAATGTAAGATTTATGTGGTTCAATAAGGAATATAGTGAAACTCATTTTATTCTGGTTGCCATATTGAGTTGTTTATGTGTATATATAAACTGTTACACGAATATGTTAAATATCCATGTTTTCTTTGGTAAATAAAAAGGCTGTGGTTAAAAAAAAATCGTTTTAAAGACTTGTCTGATTCCACATTTTACGAACAGATAATTCGGAGAAAAATTTCTTCAGACACTGTGTTACTTGAAAGTTTTTGAGATATGTGCGCCATTTGTTCAGAAAGCAGTAATGTCAGCTCGAGGGTATTACTATATTGTGAATGTGTGTGGGTTAGACGGGGCATACTGATTGCCCAACTCCCCCACATGTCAGAGAGGTGACCAATAAGTCGAGAGAAAATTGTAAAGGTGACACTAGCTTACATTTGGTGGAATTATAGCACGTGCCTAAAAGAAAACGCGAATTTTTCATGTCTCTACTGATGACTGTAGAGAACAGCGAAATTCGTGTTATTATTTTGTAACAGCGTAGACTTCACTTACCTGTAGGTACCAGACTATAACTAATAACTAATGGCTACGAGCTTCTATGATATGTCAGTTACGTTTGAGATCGCATACCAGAAGGTTGGTCTCTCTACATGGAGAGTTTAATTATTGAACATATGCATTCTCCCTTGCAGACCACGATATTTTTGGCCAATGGGGGATGTCGAACGAGCGTACATCCATTTAGAGTCTAGTGGGGTTGCAAAAAAAAAAGAGCGAATTTCGCATTTCTCTACTGATTTGACAAGAATGTGTACAAGCAGTCATTAATAACTGTCTTATTTTTGCGTTGTTTTGCATGACTTCGTATAGAATTAAAATTATTTTAAAACATGTATCGAAAATTTGAATTACAATGTTTCTCGTTTCTACTAGCCAGTAGATGTTTATTTATTTTGCTTCGAGTTGTTATTCAATCGAATCATTTATAAGTTCCACGCACATAAATAACTAATTTGTAGTGGTTACATAATAATTTGTAAGTTTAGTCTCTACCAACCATGTTTGTTGTAAGTACCAAATATTTTGCAGTGTACATTAAATTTGTTGTTGATTGAAAAGTAAAAAACTTATAAACAAAAATTTTTGCGGCCACTGCAAAATATTTGGTAGTGTTCATACCTGCAAAATAATTTACACCCCTTAAAAAACTGTTTTTTTTCTGTGAACAATACATATAACCTTGTTTAAAATATTTTCATCATAATCTGGGAAGTGACACAATTTTTTTTTTCTATTTTTTAGTCGTACTCGGTAGCAAGACCTCTAGCAATTACGTAAAGTTTGCTTTTTGTGTTAAAATCGAAATGTGTTTCACATTTCGGTTACTGCTGACTACTATTTTCTCCAACAAAATCAATATTTATAATTATTTCAAGTTTGCCTTTAGCAGTGTAGCGTGTTTGGTCAAACAAATTATGAGCGGTTGGAACGTTTCATAGTTTGCGTGCTCTTCTCTGTCAGTGAGAGTATAGGCGTTGCGTTTGAAGTTAAAATGTTTTAACTTCTGTGATGACAGGGTCCTTCAGCGTAAACAAAAAGCTGTACAAGAAACAGTCACTCAATAACACTTTTGCAGAACCAAGTCGAAGTTTAAATATTAAAGTGTTGAAGTGTTATATTTAGCCTAAGTATTTATCAGAATTCTCAGTATAACGTTTGCGAGTGGAATGTCCTAGAATCATAAGCGAAAATAGGCTCCTCTCTACTCGAAATAATAATGACCAATATTTGAAATTAAGGAAAAATCCTAGTAAAATATCCAAAGTAAAGAAATAATTTATAACGTTTTAAATTTTAACGACTGTATAATTGCCCGTCATTTGCTTGCATAAATCGTAGCAGCGTAGGTATTAAACACAGTAATTATATTATTTTACCATACAAATCACTTAAGGTCTGAAGACATATTAACATTTATATGTTTATATTGTTCTTGAAAAGACGGCCTTTTAACAGTCCAGATTACTGTCAACCACATTAGTAAATTCACAATCATTCGTAATATTATTTACTTTGCGTTTTCTTGGTCACTAATTTCTGTGAATTTATTTATACAGAATGTTCGTAAATCATGGACCCCAAAGAGGCCCTAACTTGGGTTACAGAGGTACCGGAAAACAGTTTATGCAAGAAAAATAACACAGTTTCGGATACCACCGCAGCGCCACAGAATATTTAGAAGTGAAATAGCCAGTCGAACGACGAACTCATTCACACACGCCAGAAAACGGCTTCACTGGCCAGCAACATGGCGAGACACCTGCCGCCAATCAGCGTAGGGCCGGCAGCCAGGCCAATAGGAAACCTATAGTAATATCCACGAGCCAAACGTACACGGGGCTAGTATCAAGATATCAACAGCATTGAGGAGCCAATAAGCGGCGAAGTTCGCCCGTATCAAATGAGCCGCCTCATTTCGCGTCTGTATTAGTATCTAGTCTGTGGCAGCGCTCAGCCGGCAGGCGGAAATGCAGGCGCGGAGCGGTGTTATGACAACACTGTGAAGGTTATCCTTACTATTGAGAGCAGGCTGACGTATATAACGAGGGGGCAGGGCCACCGAGGTGGTTGTTCATCGGACCGTCAGCTGGGGTATCTCCTGCTGACCAACTACGTCGTTCCAGGACAGGATGCCTGGGACTCCGCTCGTGACCCGGGAAGACAACGGCCGTGCTCACGTGCGAATCCGTTTGCGTGCCGACAGCGACAATACCCAGTGGTAAGCCGCTTGGAACTGAGTTCCAATATACTTACATTAAAGCTCCCTTGTATTCAGGCCTTAAGGCGGTCGCCTTGTTGGCGCTAGAACAGCGTGCAGCGTGTTCGGATTTATGTTTTATCTCAGAGACTAGAAAACATGCGTCCACGATGCTTATCTACGTAAAGAAAAAAACTTCCCACTATTTGTTAATGTGACTTTCAAGACTCAACACACATTGGAAACATTATTTTTTAAAGCTCTTAATATAGGCTAAAATCGTCTTTTTTACGCGGTTATTTCTCGTGATAAATATAAGGGGTTTGTTCGAAATTGAGATCTAAAAGTACATTGGACTTTGCTACAGTGAGGCGTGTAATATAATGATAGGAACACCGCTTAAGGTGGGACATCAGTCATCATATTGGATTATTTAATTAGTTGATTTTTTTTTTAAATTCTGAGTAGAAAAGTGTAAATTTTTGGATTATAGCGTTAATTCTATGTATTTTGTGCTACTGTACAAACACCGCAGTTGAACTTTTAACGCATATATAAGTCGTAGTCAGTGAAACAAATTGTTTTCTATACTTAATTTTAGACGACTGATTGCGGCCTGGATATACGTTAAAAGTTGAACTGCGGTGCTGCTACTATAGCGCAAGATAAATAGAATTGACGCTATAATCTCACATTTTACACTTTTCTTCTCAGAATGTAAAAAAAAAAAAAAGCGAAAAATAAAATTATCCACCATGGTCACTGATGTCCCACCTTGAAGTCCCACAGTAAAAACGTTACTGCGGAATACTGCGTGCGCGTTTACGATATATGTGCCGGCCGACGTCGCTCGTAGCGCCTCATCGATTTTCGTCACACACACAAACATACCCTTCACCAGGCGGCCGCCTTAAGCCAATGATAATTAACCTTAATCCCTTGTAGTAGTAACGCAGGAGTCACTGTTGAGTGGTGGAGATAGTAAGTATATTCCAGTCTGAGCACGTCACCCTTATGTTCATCGTGAGAACTACTTTCAATAGGTAATCATTCCAAAGAGGTGAAACAACATCCACAAGATTTCTTCAGGTACTAGGCAACTTCGACGTGGGCCCCTTTCATAACACAAGTACGTGATTTCGTCCCACACTTGGTGCAACATTTGTTATGAGATGGGAGCGACAGCAGGGTATCATTTCCCGGACATCTAGCAACGAAGCTGCATACACTGGTCATTTATATAACCTCATATACAATTGAGTGATCGGATGTTTAGAGGCATTCTTTATAAACGTTTAGAGAATTTTTAATTGATATTAAAACAAGTAGATTTTTTAATCGTGGGTTTTCACATATGTTTCAAAACTTATAAGTTTTTAAACCAAAAAAAATTAATAAAATAACTTTTACAAAAATGCGATTTTAATGTTCATCGACCATAAAGAGAGTAAACTAAAATTAAATTCTATAAATGAAATAAATCCCAACGCTAGAAAAAAACACTAAGCTAGTCCAGTGCACGTCTGTGACTACACAACTAAAAAATTAATCGGTCCATCCTTGCTCTACGAAGCTGCAGACAGACAAACAGCCTTTATTTTCTTCTGGTGAAAAAAAAAAGAGCTAAACCAGAACGTCACACTGTGCCACGACTATGACTTTACCCGATTCGCTCGTCTGTAGACAGAATAATCAGAGAATGTTATTACCGTCGGAGAGTCAGAAATGAGTCTTGTATGCAGAGTCGCCATAGAGAATTCCGCAGCCTTCCATCACAGACGGGTATGACACGGTATATACGTCATGAGGAATGTAAACTAAAGCTTTGCTCAGAGAAGTTCCCCTGCTACAACCATCTAAAAATACCTACCTTTCCCAGTTTCTGCTAGTATGTTTTTTAATGTTTACAGACAAGCGCTTATACGTTATGAATAAACAGACATGGTGAAATAAATACATATACAACGTTTCTTTATACAGACCCCACGCGTTTATGAACGTGAGCATGCTATATTCGTGTTAGTTGGCTCAGTCACTAAATCTGCATTTCAAAACGGTGTGTAATAAAAACAAGTTCTACATAATCTTTACCATTTTGACGACAGCAAAGAGTTTTATTCAACTACTACAATTTACAAGACAAACTCGATAGTAAGAATAGTAATGGGCTCCTATTAAGCAATAATGCACACATGTCAATTTACTCTCGATAATATTAGAGAAAACTATAAATTTCAAGCTCCAGTATTATACTTCTTCAATTCACAAATACTCAGTATTCGTATGGGATCGCGAGGGCCGAATGGTCAGACCGTTCGCCTCCCGCCAAGGCGATCCGGGTTCGGTTCCCAAGTCGGTCGCTGGACTTTTTCACGTAGTAACTGTGCTGGAGGATGCCGCTGGTCGGTGGGTTTTCTCGGTGATATCCCGTTTACTACCCCCCTGCCATTCTAGCGCCACCCTATGTTAACCCTTACAACCGCTAAAGACCTCGATGTTGAGCGCTGACGAAAATCTCTCACTCACTCGTTGTTTGTTTTGTACGTTTTCTTTCGGTGTTTTGAACACAGCCCCTAGTGATTTCACTTCGCTGTGATTTACAGGTATGTGTAGTAACAACTACTTTTTCATTCAATTTTGCGTAAATTTGTTAGCACCAGCTGATCCTATTTTCCAACAGAATGTACACAGGAATTGATTGAGTTAACTCCGCTCAGTTTTCGGACGCAATCAAACTTTACTTCATTCACTTTTTAAACGCCTTTAGTTGAAATTTTTCTCTACGTGCGCTAAGTGAGTGACTTTTCGTAACTGTTCTAGGAACCATAAAAATTCGCTTGTTTACTGATCTGTAGGATGCAGATACTTGACAGAGGTATAGGAGGTTCGGGATAAAGTGAGCACTCAAAAAACCCTGCTAAAGTTCTACTTCAAGCCAATTCGTATGTTTCCGCGCGTAACGGCTGACGACGGGAAATATCTAACTTCTCTGGACACGTCACTTGATGTTTGCGCGTGTACGATAATCTGTGCGGTCGGTGAGAACCTGCATAGTTTGTTTTAAAAATGTTTATTAATTATATGAAACAGTTATGTCGATTTCAGTTGATTTAATAATAGTATTGTAGTATTTAAATAGAAATATATACGGAAATATATTGCGCAATTTCGTTGTCAACCGTACAAGAAGTAAGGGGGCTGTAGTTAATATTGTATGCAGTAACAGCTGGTGACGTTTTTCAAAGGTTAATATTTTAGTGCCCACTTTATCCCGAACGATCTATAAACTTACACTCAATATTACATAGTGTTGATCATTGGCTGCTTGCCAGCAGTGTGGCACTGCGTGGTTAAGGGTACAACCTACCTGGGCGTTATATACTCAGAAGCGACGGAGCTATAAGGGCGACGTCGAAACGTGCATCAAATGCCGTATCGCCTCAACGAGCCAAGTGCTGAAATAGCGTGCAATATTCCCGCTGATATAATTTAACTATGGAAGTTTAAACAGTGACCATATATTTTTGTAGGTGAAAGGTCTGCAGCTGAGATCGGTGCGCGTAAGGTATTTTATTTAATTTTTTTTTATCTATATTTGAGAGATTAGAAATATGAGTATACTATCTTTACAATGACATTCCTTACTTGTCCGGGGTGGCTTTTCTTTTCGTGAATTGGCACGATGGGCACATGTTTCGTAAAAATCAAATTTCACTGCATATTACAAAGCATATGAAGCGCGTGGTAGGATGCTCCCTCAAGCATAAAAACGTTTAAGCAGCAGCAGTGATAAAGAGTCTACACGTATTTAATATCGCTCAGAGTGACACCACTGTTACAGTAACAAGTTCTTAAAACAATTTGTTGACGTGCGAATCGATAGTTAAATTACAGAATACAAACCTGAAGACCAGTTTTGACGGTATGTAGGTGTTATTACTCACTAAAAAAAAACATCAAACGTTCAAAGTTTGTAACGGTGAAACAGTTTTGTACGAAACATGTAGTTGTCCTATTTAACTTATGTGCTCGGGTTGAAAGTGATTATAAATACCGATTATCAGAAAGTTTGATGTTAAAAATAATGTAATATATTTTCCCATATTTTGAAAACAATACAATTAAAACACTAATTTTCAATGGCTTATATCTCCAGTAAGTCGCGAAGTCAGATTCCTCTTTTAATTCTACCAACTAATCTGTTTACGCCATGTCATGCCGCCACCAGCCTCTGCCAGCAACGGTCTACAATATGGTAGCTCCTGGCGATGAAAGGGTGACACTACTCAGGTGTTCGAGCGTAGTGCGGGTTGCTGCCACCACCAGACTGATTAAGGGGTCTGGGACCCTAAACGCATAGATGATGGTGCGTTTGGTCAAACCCCGAGTCGCCTGACGCGACCTTCGGTTAAGGAAACTTCGTAAGGAAGGGGGTATCGTGGAGGATGTTGTCACGAGGCGTTGAGCTCCAGGGAATTAATAAGAAGGAGGCTGTTCGTTCTGCGTAGTGGGGTAAACATCATACCAGTTTCCACAAGCATCATTAGCAACGCATCAGATAAATCTTCGAACACTCTCATCTTACACTATTTGTCTATCAGTACCTTGGAAAAGTCATGTAAAATATTTAGATTTGTTAAAACCACTCTCGGCAACATGAAGGTAGGGAATACGCTACTGCACTGCAAGAATAACAATAATCTGAATCTTAAGAACCACTTTATAATGATCAAATCAATTACATTAAAAGCATTAAAAATAACATATAAAATTTAAGTTAAATATTTAAGTCGTCAGTACTCCCGAACCGGTCAGCGCTGAGCTATCAAAACGACTTGAGCCAAAATGCAAAAGAAACCTTCCGAACAATATCACCAACATTTCAAACATTCTAAAATATTAAATTCTCAATACTTAATAGCCTACAATAAGATAGCTGCATAGGGCGGCATTATGACAGGTAACTTCATTAAGATTGTCAGTGCAATTGCGGAACGCCTTGTAGACACAGGATGGCCAAAAATAGTCGTATAATAAGCATGCTTCGCGAATCCTGAGCTAAATTGAAAACGAAAATATTCGTGGCAAAATTTTGGAGAGTGAAATTTTTTGCACACAATATGGCAACACATCCCAGGGAAAGTAGCCTGTTGTACTCCACGTCCAGGTATTGTTATGCCAAGTAAATGAAGAATCATGTTTGGACTGCTCGAAATATCAACTCGCGCCCATAATATAATGACGAGAACAGTCGTAGTAGGATAAGTAAGAAACTTGTGTAGCTGTGTAGCGTAAAAGGGGACTAACTACATGATATGTTGCAACATGACAGATGCAATGATATTTGGTGAAAAGAATTATTAGAGCCATGAATTTTGCCCCAGTTGGTTTCAATGCCTTGCGTGCACATCTGCAGTTGTGCTTCATGGTTATTGGCAGCGTGTGACGTCTCCCATTTGACTGTGCCCACCACAGTAAGGGTACTGCGACACATCACTCCTGTAATTTGCTGGTAGAACTCAAGACATGTGAGAGTTTAAACAGCCATCGCTGACTAAGTGACAATGAAATAGAATTGCAGTTGTGCACGTAAATGACTGAAACAAACTGGGGCAAATTTTATTTCGCAAAATGTCCATGACCCTAAGAATTATGCAACATGTTGTTTCAATGCCTCGCGTTCACATCTGCAGCTCTGGTACGTAGTTATATATAGCGTACATTCGTGTGGAGGAGTCACTCATTTGACTGCGCCAATGAGAATATCGTCACAGCGACACCACACGTCTGCGATTTGCGGGTAGATCCCTAATATGTTGAGAGTTGAAAACAACCAATCACTGACCACGAAGCAGAGCTGCAGATGTGAGACACTGAAACAAAATGTTGCACAAATCTTTTCACCAAAAATACCTGCCTCTACTCATTGATAAAGACCTGGAAAATTCGCGTTTTCTTTTAGGCGCAGGCTAGAATTCTAACAACTATAGATCTGTATTATTTTCACAACTGGCCGTTCACTTACTCGATACTTCCTGGAAGTAGCAGAGCCAAAAATAAAACTCTAACTGGATACAGGCACATTTCACTGTGTCAGTGAGCAGCTAATGAATATTATTTTTTCGAGGATAGCCTAGCCTACAAGTCAGTGAACTCGCAAATTTTTCCGGCCTCTACACATTGATCATGTAACTTTTACTGATAAAATTTTCGTCCCCAATTTAGAAGAGAATATGCGTAGTGTGCTTATTATATAGGCGTTTCCGATCATTATATATACGTATATATATATATATATATATATATATATATATATATATATATATATATATATATATATATATATATATATATATATATATATATATATATATATATATATATATATATATATACGCATAAATATGCGCATATTTTACCACTAGCCAAGTAAAAACGCAAAATCTGTTTTAAAGAATCAAGACTTCATATCAGAGAGATAACGGATAATGGGTCTCTAACCCGTGACCTGTCGCTTCCATGTGGTTAGTTATCGGATACCCACTGGGGGTCCCCGTGAAGGTGGAAGCGTGATAGCCAATTGCCAGGGATCACTATGAGCGAACAATAAACAACCGACAACGTCACGCGAGGAGGTAGGTTTATCTGGCGAGGGCTTGCGTCGATCCAAAACCCCCTCCTTTTTTATTGTTTTTTTTTTATGAATCCATTTTTCTGTTCTCTCTCTCTCTTTTTTTTTTTACAGGGCTCTGGTATCGCCCTCGCGTGAACAGGAACTCTCCTATCTTTCCTGGGGCTTACCTAACCTGCTCTCCTCGTCGCAAAATGTGCAATTGCACCAAAGTGCTCCCCTTAAGAGTGAGTGATAGTCACAATCTTGCATATTTGTATCTTGTGTCATAACTTTTCTACTAAGTACATTTTTAGAACTGTCACTTTACTACGGAATAGAAAATGTTATGGTAGAAATGTAGACACCACAAATCTTTATTTTCCGTAACTGTTGTAACATATCAAATTGCAGTTGAGAAAGTAAAAGGAATTTTCTAACTGAAATTCGTTCTGCGAAAACAGTAACGACAATTATATATTTACGGTGTCAAAAATTCTATCAATATGTATTGTATTCCGAACTTAAGTTAAAGATGCATAAATTTACCCAGAAGAAAAGTTACGACACAAAATACAAACATTCAAGATGGCCACCTATGTGGACGTATTTTGCGTGTTTCAGGCCTAGAATCTCGGAAGTGATAAGGACGACACAACACGCGTATTATGCCTCTCTTTAACCTCTAGGCGCAAGTCACTGAACTGTCTTCTAACCGTCAACACGCCTCAATAATGTACTCATTGGTGGTCCTATGCGCGTAGGCATCTGAATACCCCGAAGAATGAAATAAAATGAAGCCCTGCAGTGGAGAAGTGACGGAATGAGAATGACAATGGAAACGGGAGATTCCTGAGAAAACCCGCCTGCCAGCGGCAGTGCTCGTCACGTGTTCCACAAACGAATAATCCGAGACCGAACCCGCCGGGGATCAAACTCGAATTGCCTAGGTTCGCAGAAGTGTTTACACGTTCAAAGCCCACATTTTGAATATTTTTGTACACTAATAAAGTCTGAAAATGGTATTTTCAAAGCATATTATGTCAAATACTTGTTATTTTATTTGCAATATTTGTTTATCAGAATAGAGTGTAAAGGTAAAACGATAAATAATAGAATTATTTATCATGCTTTTACCAGATACATTATATTTTAGAGGTAATGATTTTTGGTGAAAAGAATTATGCAATCGCGTGCACATCTGCAGCTTTGCTTCATGGTCAATAATTGGCTGTTGTTAACTCTCAACATAATTTGCGAACATATTTGTGATCTACCCACAAATCACAGATGGGTGTTGCCGCAGTCACGTTATTCTCATTGGCACAGTCAAATGAGTGACGCCTCTACAGGAATGCACGCTATATATAACTACGTACCAGAGCTGCAGATGTGAACGTGAGGCATTGAAACAACATGTTGCATAGTTCTTTTCACCAAAAATCATTGCCTGTAATTATATTCAAATCAGTGGAAATTTGCACAGCTTGTGGTGATTTTGTACAATACATGTGGCACGTATCCGTTAACTTTGCGATTACAATAACTGTCAACCCTTATCAAAATTCTCGACAAATTTCTAATGTTATGTGACGAACGCATTAAAGTACAATGTAAAAATAACTTCCTAAAGTGTTTAGGAAATAATTAATTTAAACGCAGTATGGGACAGTTACCATACTTCCGCTTGTAAATTTGCTAAATTTTACTCTTGTTACAATACCAGTCTGGTAACTTCAGTATATATGGCTGTTTTACAAAAAAAAAAAACCTTTATGAGTGCTACCATGGATTTCTGGGAAACAAATGCACCATTCCTACTTTCTTTGCGCTCCTATACGCTCGTGTGGCAAATTTAAAAACTATTTTTTAGGGTGCATAAGGTTAATTTATGTCGTATATGAATATTCATTAATTAATGTAATAAACTACGAAAGTGTGGCTTTCAATAGAACCATTGCTGCTTTGCAACCATTTGTGATCACATTGCTTAATCTGTCATATCGAAATGTACAGTATGAGATTACCTTTGTGTTCTCGTATAAAACTTAAATATTAAAAAAATTTGTGTGGCTATTTTCTTCCTCCAACACCTTCAGTTGCTGCTTCTTGTTGAACTGGTATCGGTATACAGCAATAAATAATGGGTCATGTCTAGTTTGCAAGCGTTCGTGGTTGTAAAAATGAGTTTTTTTTTACGCATTTAAAAGCAGCAATTACTTAGGTTTTCATTAAAATAATATGTAATACAAGTAATTTTTTCTTGCCAAGCTAACGTTGATTCTATCATACCTAGAGGCAATGTTTTTTTGGTGGAAAGAATTATGCAACGTGTTGTTTCAATACCAGTTATTGGCAGCGTGCATTCGTACTCATATGACTGTGCCAATGAGAATATCGTCAATACGACACCACACGTCTGTAATTTGCGGGTAGATCCCAAATATGTTGAGAGTTACAAACAACCAATCACTGACCATGAAGCAGAGCTGCAGATTTGCACGCAAGGCACTGAAACAAAATGTTGCATAATTATTTTCACCAAGAATCATTGCCTCTAAACATACCTCAATACATAACCCCTTTACTAATGCATGCGCAACTACCAGTGAAAATTATCCATTGGCGAACTCGTTTACAAGAAATGCAGTTATCTTCCCAGCATGTAGTAGACTTTACCTTAGCGAGTCTCTAGACTTTAAACACGTGTCTTATTGGCCACTGTGTGTTGCGGTTTACTATTTTCTATTGGCTGCGTTTTGTTCTGTTGTGTACCTCTACATATCGGCAAAAGAGTGTTTGAATTATTATTAGCGTCCCGGATATGTCGCGGGTTCAACGACCAGCCGGCTGGACTCCACAGTCCTGTATACACTATGTCCTCAGCTGCTTGTATATTGGCTGCTGCTCCAGTGAGTAAGCACTTGAACATTGGACGACGTAGCGTGGGAGTCCATTAGTGTTTTTATACATGCTTGCCATTGGTTCGGAGTCCTCAAGGTCACGTTTAATAAACAATTACTAGGGGCCAGACAATTTTGCGGATTCAACGACCTGCATGTTAGAATGCACTAATCTATGCATACTCAAGCTCCGACCATTTGTCCACTAGCTGCCGCTCAGTGGAACAGCGGATAGTTAACGAATAGACGGGGCTTGAATATGCGTAGGACAATGGATTCTAGCATGCCGGTCCTTGAATCCGCAAAATTTTCCGGCCTCTAGTATGACCCCATAGAAAAAGTTCCCATCATATACATGACATAGAAATGCAACCTCTCCTCAGATGAATTCGCGGTATTTCCGGGTCTGTAATTATTATTAGCAGCTGCCGTCAAATTGAAGACTTAATATTCAAAAGGTGCTACGTACCATTTTCGACAAAAATGAGTTAGGTACATAGAAAGGTGCCAAAACATTAGTTGGAAGACATACCTAAAGTGCTATCTCCTAGTGATAGTCATGCGCGTCGTACAACAGCACAATTAGATGGTTGGAGTAACATCAACGCATACTATTTCATTGAAAAATGTATATTGATGTTCATAAGTGTTTTGTATTACTGTAGAGACATGCAAAATTCGCGTTACTTTCTGATAGCTGACTAGATTCCAAGTGACTATAGACTTGTTCGACGTCTCCCGATGGCCGGTATTGTCGTGACTTTCCGCGGAGAATGCTTACACGGTAGAGAGGCCAATCTCTGTAAAGACGTAACACACGTCAATGACAACACATGAAAGTTCGTGGTCAATTGAATCGCAGATTATGCTCTGTTACGTATAGGAAAGTGAAGTTTAGTCTGCTACCAAATGATAACGCGAATTTTGCATGCCTCTATGTATTAGTTACTGTTCGATTGCTCCTATTTACTACTTTCCTATTGTTAAAAATATGTGAACCCATTTGGATAATTCCTTGTTCATTTGATTGTCGCAATATACTATTTTCGTCATTATCACGAAACTTACATTTTGGCACTTAGCCCCTTATGAATGTGAATTCCTCAATTTCTGAATCGTATGGATAGTTTTTCCTACGTGTGATAGTTTAGCTTTTGCACATTTAACTAACATATGATGACTAGAGACGGGGATAATTCTCGGGTTCATTGACCTCTAGTAGGCAAACCTCCATTAATATATACGTACTCAGGCGGAGAGCAGTTGCTCGTTGGCTGCTCGTTGACACTGTGTTGCAACATAATTGGGTAGGTATTAAGGGGTATGGATCCCTACCACCTTGGATTTATCTGTTTCTTCTCTATAACTTCTGTTCCAGTCAATGTATCAACATTTTTGTCACGACAAGGCATAGATACAAACTTATTCGACTATCTGTAATTGCTGGAACCATAATATATTCATTATTTTGCAACGGGAAACAGCTGAAAAGGAAAAAATTGCTTTATTTACTGGAGCGACTACAGAGGCCGCAACATTAACAGATACAATGCCATATGGATTCCAAGAAGTGAATGAAACAATAAACTATGCCTTATAAGGCGTGAAAAAAGTAAACCAATGTGTATATTCCCTGATTTATAAGAAAAGCCGTAAAACCTATCTGACAGGGATCAATCCCCATTAAGTTGTCATTACGACATTGACTCAGGACCCTCTAGGATGTGTCAAATAAGTCAAGGATCAATTGTTCACGTCTCCGAATTTATAGTTGTTTCAATCTGCAAGGCGAATTTACAAGTCTCTAGTGATGGTAAACTACATAAAAGAGAGTGGTAATATTCGGAAAATGTTTGGAGCCACAATGTTTTCCACAACACTGTACAGGAAGTGCGAGATAAAATTATCACTCTTTTCAAACTCTAGTTACATTTTTTTTTTCAAGTAATTTTTTAATTTCCGCAAAAATTTTAAGACAAAAAAGCTACCTAAATATGAATCAAAGTGTCGAGACTGTACCGAACTCGTAAGTTTGCGTCTGAGCTTGCAATTAGGAATACTTTTTAATTAATATTCTACGTAAGATGGTCTTAAAAAGTGTTTACTTTGCCACGAACCACATATGTCGTGTTGCATATTATGTAATTTATTCCACAATGCTGATTTGGACTGTGTTATGAATCAGTGCACTATGCGCCATTTGTAAGGCAGGCCTACCAGTAAACCATAGTGAAACTTATTAAGATTTTAAACAGTTTTGCAAAAATATTTTTGTCATATAAAGTCAACATTTATAACAACAGAATTCTCAAAGGTCATTTCTACGACCTCTTCATTTCACCGAACTTTATTCCTAATCTTACTCTTACTCCCTTCACCACGAACCACTCTGCACACTTCCTCTAAAAATGTTCTGTCAACTGCCGAGGTCGTAGAACTCCCCTACACTTCTTACCCTCTACAAAACCATACGCACCACCTGTTGGTGTCCCTTTACCCTGTCCATATACCATATGTACCGTCTATTGGTGCTTGTGTATAGTTCCTCCCATTGGCTACCACGAGACGTGAAGAGTTCATACACCAGACACAAAGCCGAAATCCTATTGGCAATATCATCCAACATTCGTCACCGCCCCGCATAACCCTCGGTGTAGTGGGGAAAGGAAAATGTGTTCTGACTACTGACGAGGTCGTAGAACTGACATAGCCTAAACAGAACTTAGGATTAAAATATGTTTTGTATAACTGATCCAACACTGAAGAGTTCTGTAAATATTTAAAAATCGGCACGTAGTTTAGTAATGTATATCACCGTCTATCTATTATCAGAGACGGTAATTTTTAGATAAAATATTTTGAAACTTTATGGTTACAGTATTTTATGTGCACATCTGCAGATTTAATTAATGGACAATGCCAGTGTGCATTCGTGCTAAAAACACGCCTCGTTTCACTATGCTAATAAGAGCAATGTTACTGCGACACACACAAGTCTGGGATTTGCTGGTACAATCACCATGACGCTGTGAGTTTAAAGGGGTTGAAGCGCCAAAGCAGTGAATTTTCACTAACTTCGACTTAACTGTTCCCCCTCGCTTATTGTCGGAAATCAAGGTTCGACAATCCGGAAATGATACTTCCGTACAACTAATTAAATTACTACATACTCACAGACTGTCTTATTTTTGGAGCAGTGATGGCAGATAGGGGAAAAAAAAGTTACATCACTGCTCCAAATAAAAGAAAATCTGTGAGTATTTAATGGAGTTAGATGGTGTACAAAAGTGTAATCTACGGATTGTCGAGCCTTGAAAAAAGTTATGTCGAAGATTGTGAAAATTCACTGCTTTGACGCTTCATCCCCGTAAAGCATCTGGTCAATTGTCATAAATAGAGAATGTAAAATTCGTGTTATTTCCTGACAGCTGACTAGACTCCAAGTGACTACAGGCTCGTTCGACGTCTCCCGCTGGTCGATATTGTCGTGACTTGCCGTGGAGAAGGTTTACACGGTAGAGAGGTCAATCTCTGTTAAGATGTAACACTCGTCAATGACAACACATGAAAGTTCGTGGCCAATTGAATCGCAGATTATGCTCTGTTATGTATAGGAAAGTGAAGTTTAGTCTGCTACCAAATGATAACGCGAATTCTGCATGTCTCTAGTCATAAACCAGAGCTGCAGATGTAAGCATAGGTATAGAGACACTGGTAAATCGCAGGAAAAGTTGATTGTTTGCTAGGCTACAACATGCTCTGTATAACACTGAAGGTTTTGCATTTATATTGGCTATTGCTTATATGAAGCTCTGTGTCCGTCTTCAACAGACCCGATTAGAACTGTACAGTTTTAACACAGAACGTGTGTGATTTGCCAGAAAACTGTTCACGCGAGTCACTATTGAGATACTACAGTTTATTGGAGACCATGCTAAACATTTTCGCGATGATTTTCCAGTGTATCTAAGCATAATGTATTCAGGTATAACCGTGTACTAAGCGAGTTTGGTAAGGTAAGTGGGGTTTGCGTCTCGTCAATAGCGAGGTCATTAAAGACGGTGACACACAACTTTGTGAAATAATAGGAGCTAGGAGAGGAGTCGGCCATGGCCATTGTTAAGGAACCGTTCAAGCATTTGCCTGGAAACCACGGGAAACCGGAATGAGGACGGTCAGAGCCTGGGATCGAACACGAGTCCTCCAGAATGGGAGTCCAACGCGTTAACGCTGCACCATTTCGCTCGGTTAGCGGATTTGGTGATGATGCGAGTGAAAATTTTACCTCGTGGGGCGCTGCCCAGAAAATTCTGTTTTGTCAATATGGACCTCACGAAATATTGTTGTAGTGGTTACAGAATTTGTTGATTGTCACTGCAAAAATTTATTGGGGACCGCAAAAAAATTTTAGTGTTCACCACAAATAAAATTGGCATGGTCCATAATGTCAAAATATTTTGTGGTGACCAATAAGTATTTTTTTCAGTGTACAATACATATTCGATCTCCGCTCTCTTGCGTTGATTAAATTACGTGCCGTCGCTGAATGCGGACGTGTACTGAACTTTCTGGATGTTTTAATTTGAAGGTGGCAATACTTGGTGCACATGTATTTCCAGGTAAATCTCTGGTACTACATACATACCTACGAATCGGGAATAGCTAAAGCCAAGAATTTGACGCGAAGTGATTATTGCGTCATTTTGTTGCAATGATTTACGTGCACATCGGCAACTTTGACTCGTGGTTTTGGCAGCGTGTCTTTGTTCAGACATGTTCCTCATTTTATTGCACGAATCATAATACGTCAGTGACTTGCCGGTAGAATTCCAAGACAATGGACGACTTGAAAAGAGGCGGAGCTTCAGTCAGGTGTGGGATACAATTCCTGTCTCCATGGATACCGCAGCCGAACATAACCTTCATTTAGCTGTTTGGCTTCACATGTCCCGGATGAGATGTACGTCAAGAAAATTGATTATTTGTTTGGAATTTGCCGCTTTTTTTCAGGTAAACATTAATCTTATATATTTGCGTATCTTAACCATTAAATTGAAACTAATATTTTTTACCCTTACGAGCAAATCTATGAATGCGCAACATTTTTGCTTTCTGCAATTACCAACTAACAAATCAGCATGATTGTAAACAAGCTTTGTTTCCCACAGTACTTTTCCCCTGTGGTGACGTCAAAGGGCGTGTACTTCAAGTTGTCCACTGAGAATTGAAACATCCAACCAGTGACCTTGGAGAAGAGCTTCAGATATGCACATAAGACTTTAAAACAAAATGGTGCAAACATTTTTTTTTTCGTAATAAAATAGTGGCTCTAGGAATAATCATTGCCGTAATAGATTTTAAACAGATCCTTTGGCAGGCTTATTATTTCGAAGTTTGCGGTCTTCTGCTAGGTGCAACTATGATGTGGTTCATTTTGGTGAAAGGGTTCCCAGAAAACTTTAGATTGGTATCAGCAAAGTCTGATTTACTTCTTGGTAAAGGAGACTCAAAGGGGATGAAGAAGACCGGGGCTCTCATTTCAATGTTTGTTTACCTTTTTTCCTTCTTTGCGACGACTGAATCATTGGGCGACTTCTCACAGGCATTCGTTGCTTGCGGTAAAACACCAAAGCCAGACACATCAACAAAACTGTCGGATGTAAACGTGGCTTTCACCATTCGAATGTATGTGTTTTATGATTGCCTGTTTTTTTTTCCCAACTCAACCCAGTTACAAGCATCAAGCGCTCGCCGCAGGGGATATATGTTAACGGTTGTTGGACACGGATCAAACATTCGAAAGAAAAGCCGCAAATTCAAACGGCAAATGTTGTTCCCCGGATTAAATGTTAATTAGCTGAAAGCGCGCGCGCGTTATTACCATTCTCCGCAGCGACTAGGAACGTCTGTGAAATATTCCAGCGAGCGGATGAAATATTAATATGGCGATCATGCAATATACATCGACGTTCTCTTCGACCACGAACACTATGCGTCATAACAATACAGAACGTCACAAGCGGCTGTTTGAATATTCACGCGGACAAGCGCGTGCGATTGTATTGCCAAGTTGTCACAACGTGAACGACTACATCAAAAAACATTTTAGAAACCCAAAATACTCTCTAAACTATTTTTGTGCTTTTACATAGAAAATCCTTGGCAGCCCAGTTGCAAAAGAAATTCGCTGTATAATACAAAGGTGTTTCCAGTAAAATAACTACAAATTGTATGTTTTTAAAGTTACAAGGTAAATAAAATGCTTTGCATTTGTACTTGCATTAAAGAAAAATAGAATTTGAAATGTGTATTTTATTGTGATAGTGAGATAGAATTTCTTTGTTTTGTAACTCTTAATGAAATAATTTAAAAAAAAGATATAAACGTATGAATGTGCTGACTTAATTATGTAATAAAACATTTTCTAGTCGTATATAAATATATCTAATTTTAAGTAATGGCCACACCGAAGCGCGAGTCTAGTTCAAGGCATATAGCTAGCACACAGTGATCTTGTAGCACCGCTAGAATTGAGGCGTTTTAAGTGGTGGCCCTTTAATTTTATTGGAAAAATACTTGCCGTAAAGTTTATTACAAGACCACTGAGTAGTTATTTACCAAAATTTTATTATAGATTTAATACATAATCTGTTTGAATAATCAGCATGCCTCCACAACAAAGTTTTAAACTAACATAATGTTTCGAATGTACCTAACATCACTCTCGTTAAATAAAATTAGTTTTTTTTTCAGAGTCAGTTGTATCAAAAACACATTTAGTAGGTTTTTAAAAGAATTCGCATAGGTTATTTGCAGCAGTCTGCAATAACGTTTAACATAAGGGTGGATGAGCAAGCAAAAGTAGTGTATCCACATTTATTACAGTAACACTTAAGATAATCTAAAAAAGAAAATTTAATTAAAGCGATAAGTATTTTATTTTCATATTTACCTGCTCATAATTACGATCCAACGTACGTAAAAAAATATATCCAATGCCCGCTCATTTTACAGAATAATTATTTTTGATTAATCAAAGTGTGTAAAATAAATGTTAGTTATATTATTTAAAGCTTTGTTACTAGCAATGGTGTATGGTGATGGTATTGCAAGATAATCTGTATTTCATTGTAAACTATTCATATTTAGCTCCTCGTCTATTCGCCAGCGTCCCAGACGTAGGTACAGAATATTTAGGGCCACAGAAGTGAAATAGCCGGTAGGACAGCGAACTCAGTCACACACGCCGGCAGAATGGCTTCCCTGGCCAGCAACAAGGCGGATACGCATTAAACCAATCAGCGTAAGGCAGCTGCTCTTCTAGTCGGCAGCAAGGCTAACAGGAAACAAGCAGGAGCCAAACGGACACGGGACTTGTATTAACAAACTCGGGCAGCCAAAAAGCCGTGAAGATCGCCCGTATAAAATGAGCCGATGCGTCATTTCATGTCTGCATTACTACAAAGTCTATGATTTTTGGTTTTTAAGAACTATGCAACATTTTGTTTCAGTGCCTTGCGTGTAGATCTGCAGCTCTACTTCATGGTCAGTGATTGGCTGTTTGTAACTCTCAACATATTTGTGATCTACCCACTAATCACAGACGTGTGTTGTCGCAGTGACGATATTCTCACTGGCACAGTCAAATGAGTGACGCCTCTACAGGAATGCACACTGCATATTACTACGTACCAGAGCTGCAGATGTGAACGAGAGGCATTGAAAGAAAATGTTGCCCAATTCTTTTCACCAAAAATCATTGCCTCTATCTCTGACTATGTCACAGACTACATAGTAATACAGACTACATAGTAGTGGCGGCTCGTTTTATTATGGCGAACTTCACCGCTTATTGGCTGCCCGAGATTGTTAATACCAGCCCAGTGTATGTTTGACACTCGAATGTTACGCTGATTGGCGGTAGGCGTTTCCGCTACGTTACAGGCCGTAGCGATGACAGTGTACTGGCGTGTGAGACTGAGTTCGCTGTCCTATCGACTATCTCACTTCTGTATTCTTATGTATTCTGTTGCATAACGTTTTTGGTCTGACTTGGCTCCACGGTACTTCTAGTTCTTGCATCGTGTAATGAGACTGTGCATTAGTGAGATAACGCCAGTTTACCTTGAATCTGATCACCACACGTCACTGGGTACTAGTTTCTTCTCTGGTCCTAAATTACGTAATTACGCTGGAAAATCGCGGGAAAGGTTGACTATTTGCTAGGCTCCAACATACTGTATATAACACTGAATGTTTCGTATCGACATTGGCTATGGTTTATTTGAAGCATTGTTTCTCTCTACAACAGGCCCAGTTAGAACTGTACAGCTCGAACACACATCGTGTGTGATTCGCCACAAAACTGTTCACACGTGTCAAGGTTAATATACTATAGTTTAATGGAGACTATGCTAAACATTTTCGCGATTTTCCAGTGTCTCTAACTATGCCAAATTATACTATAAGTGTCACACAATAACTTCACCTAATTCCAATAGTATAAGCAATATATTTATATCATAGTACACTTTACCTAAAGACACTCGAAAATCACGAAAATATTTAAATTCATCACAATCACCAATAAACTGTGGGATTGTAAGGCTCCGTTTTCCTGTTTCTAGTGTTCTTCGCGATACTTATAGTTTGTGCTTAAATGAAATCAGGTATCCAAAATCAGTTTGGCTATTTTGGAAAAAACCTTTTTCACTGTGTAGACAAATTTTTTGATAAAATAAATACTTAGATTTTATCTAATGACGTAATTTACGGAATTTTTGTTAACTGACTTACCAAGCGAAACCATATAATTTGTTTTCTTGAAAAAAAAAACTAGAAAGTCAAATATAATTTTAAGCAAAACTGTCAAAATGATTGAAATATCTGTTTTCTTTTAAGTTTAGAAAAGGGAGCTAGTCTTATTTGTGACACGTGTTAATACGTTTGGGGCAAAAATAACACATGTCTTGCATTAAAGCTGTACAGTTCTAAGTTGGCACGTTGAAAAGAGCAGCAGTGTTTTAGTGCTTCTAATAAATAATAGCTAATATCGAATCAAACACAGCACGTTGAAACCTAGTAAACAGTCAACATTCTTCGTGATGTTCTATTGTCTTTAACTATACCTGATACAGGTCGTTTGGGATAAAGTGAGCACTAAAAATTAAACCTTTAAAAAATATCACTAGCCGTTACTGCGTATAATTCAATATCAACTATAGTTGTTTTACTGCCTCTATAGTTGGCAGCGAAATTACGCAATATAGTTCCGTGTAGTTTCTTATTTAAATACAGCAATACTGAAACAAAGTGAATTTAAATCAACATATTTGTATTTTATGTAATTAATATTAATTAATTCAATTATTAATAATAGTTTTATCCAACTCTGTAGGTTCCTACTGACAGCACAATTTATCTTACACGCGCAAACGTAAAGTGCCGCGTCTAAAGAGAGTAGACATTTCCTTACGTTTGAATTTGCGATCGGAAATATATGAATTTGCCGAAAATAGAACTCTAGCAGGATGTCTTTGTGTGTTCACTTTATCTCGAACTGCGTATAGCTACATTAATAAAAGTAGTACTTAAACCCATATGTCACGGAAGTTTCTTAAGTTAATAAAATTATTTATTTATTTTTTTACAATTGCACGTTACACTGTTGGAGTTTCATTCATAATTTGCCGTATTTTGTGTAACGAAAATGCCAAATTCCAGTTAAGGGTAAGTAAAAAATTTTAATTTAATCAATTACTCCAATTTCGTTTTGAACACTCGTCTCGGAAACATACTACGTACCTTAGTGTTATTATATTAAGTTGTGAAGCACGATTACAAATTTTTACCTTGCAAATGAAAAAGTCGAATGTAAAACCGAGACAACACTTCATTAACTATCTAGTTACGGCAAGAAGATATTCCATTTAGTGAAGCAGGTTAATTGGTTATTTCAATAATTTCCCGTTTATATTTCCCGAACCCGCAAACGTAATTAAGAAACGTGGGTTTGGGAAGGAAGCCTAGTTAAAAAATAATTTAATTAAAACTCTCGACTATGGAAGATTTTCTTTCAGCGATAGGGGGTTGGATTCTTTGCGTTTCGCGACGCGGCAAATAAGGAAATGAAAACAAAGAAAAGAGACTTGGATGAAAAAAAGTAAGCTTCTTAAAGTTCAGCTAAAATGCAGGCACAGGCCCGTACTTACATTCCATTTTAGATTTTCAGATTTCTCGTTAGTATAACAGTATCGACAAAGGTCGAAAACTTAGAGGAATCTCGTTACTTCCAACAAGTCAAACCCTCTAGCAAAGTACATGCCTATAGCTGTAAGAAATACTAAAGTAATCACTCGCCCGCATTCTAATTTTTTTCCGAAACAATTACATATATTTGATCATAGTTTTACAATGAACGTACGTATATAAATAATCTCATATTTTATTATAATCGTAATAATTTTCTTGGAGAATACTTACAGCAAAAGAAAACTACTTGCAAATATAAAATAAAACATAAACAGTTGTCGATTATGATATAAAATATACTCAGTCTCGAACAGGAAATATTTTGGTTTATCCAAGGAAACAAAACAAAAAAAAGATACAGTAGAAAGGTAACCACACAAACTTCAGTATATGTTTTCTTCATGCTGTTGCATTTGTTACATTTATTATTTTATCTATTTGTATATCCATTTCAGTTTCGGCAGTCTTCGGTGTTTTCCTTGTTATTTCTCGTAACAATTTTTTCTTTTTTCACGCATCTTGTTTTTTACTTGTCGGATTTATTTTCTTTTTCTAAATACACCAACTCAATTCTCTTTTCTGGGCTGTGGGCAAGTTTTATACTTAATGTGAAAAACAAGCTGATATTGCCTTCTAGTTTATAATTAATTTACCTTTTTTTTTTTAACTGTGCGTTTCAGGATTCAGCAATATTCGCTTAAGGACGTTCAAGATGTAAGAAGTCGTAATATTATATTTGAATGAAATAGTATTAATTTTGTAGACGTTGCTTGTGAGTATATTTACCTCTTTCAAAAAAAAATATCTCAACCAGTTTGTGCATAGCGGCATTTCAAAGTCAAAATTCGCACGCTTTTACTTCACACACACACCGAAAACGAAATAACATAACGAAACGAAATAATTTAAAGTGAAAGTACATGTCACGGGGTAGGGCTTTAAGCACATAAAAATCCTATACAAAATATTTTAAAATTTGAAAAATTTCTATAAATAACAAAAAGAAAAAGGAAATCATATTAAAAGGGATATAATGCATTTTTGAATGGGTTTTTATGTACTAACCTAAAATCCTAGCCCGTGTCTTATACTTCATTGTAAATTATTCCACTTAATTATATTTATTAGTTTTCGGGTGTATGAACTAATAGTTATACACATTTTTACTTTGAAAATTCATTATGTGTAAACTGGCTGAGCTAATTATTTTATAACAGGACCAAGGATTTCCAAGTAACGGCTACAAAGTAACGCTATTTCGTACAAATATATTATACGTTTTTTTTTTTTTTTCGTGAACGCCCAAGAAGAAAACTTTTCTGATTTTCATATAGTTAATACATATTGCAACCCTGTTAAACTATCAGAATAAGGTATTCTTTCGCAATTTTTCTCATATGTCTATTAAAAACAAAAAAAAAAATCTGACCGTTCAAATAACATCAGTGAATTCGTTTAAGTTTATTAAAATCCATGCAATGAGAATTCGGAATATAGGAACGTAAGAATGAACAAACATTCTCACGTTGTGTACAATGTATTAATATAACAATATGGCGGGCACCTCGTATAAGAACTTTACGTAGTTAGAACACAACGAACGCCATCGTGGACTTTGTGCAGCAAGGGCGACAGTCGCAAGCTTTCGCCTTGTTTCATCGCCTCTATGCCTCTATCTTGCCGCCCTTCGCTATTAAATATTACTGATAAAATAGACTACGTTCCAGTCACACCACAAGCCAGAAGTTATATTTTTCGCACTGTCGCCTTTGTTCTTTGGATAGAGTACTCGCATCTAATGAATTCATGTTGATAACCACCTTTACCGTTTCCGCTCCGCGCCTAGAACATATAAACACATAGGAACAGAGGAGTTGGCTATGGGTTCTAACCCTTCCCCCTCCCCCCGGTCCCGCAGAGTCCATGGGAATAAAATTTGGCTCAGAAAAAAACACAATAGTGCTTCTCTGAATAGGTAGTTGTGTCGATTATTTGTTTTACACCATTCACTGCAAATAATTATGGGTGTGAGTAATGATATACAAATCCTATGTGGTAAATTGCAGTCTTTACAGCAAAAATATTATTTATTTATTTGTTTTTTCAAAGCTCAAACCACGCCCTTTCCGCTCTCCTGAAAAACAAATCCTGTCGGTGCCACTGAGTAACATCCCCCAACCTCGGCAACTAAGTTTTTGATAAATATGTCGCGGCTTTTGAAGTCTCAGCAACGGAAAAGATATAATAGCTTTCCGCTCGCTTGCCGAAACATTTTCACTTCGGCAGAAGCCTTTGTGCGTGTTGACAAGTGGTTTGGTGACGGGAGAAGTCTTGAAAGGCGGAATCGAAGCACTCGTGTTTCCGACACACTTGACTTGCTCGAATATCGACCTTCATAAATAAACTTCTAATGCTTCAACCCCTACCTCTCCATAACTTTACCGTACAAGCTCACGTGACACAGATAATAAAATAAGAATTTCCTACCAAAGCATTCTGGGGTTGAGCTTTTACAGCCATACAGTTCCTTGTTACATACGTGTATGTATATATATATATATATATATATATATATATATATATATATATATATATATATATATATATAAAATGAACACTGACTGACAGACTAACTGACTGACTGACATGTCAAACTGCTGCCCAAACCACTGAACTTAGAATCGTGAATTTTTTTGAGTGGGTTCCTTTCAGGTCGTAGCCGAGCTCTAAGAAGGGATTTTTCGAAAGTTGTCCTCTAAGGGGGTGAAAAGGAGTGAAATGTATTTCCGAAGAAATGTCAATAGAGCTCGAATCCGACGACCTGTAACCGTAATTTTTACCGTAATAGGACACAGAAAAATGAATATTAGCAAATTTAAAGATTTTTCGAAATTTAACATTTAAGGGGGTGAAAAGACCTTAAATGTGTGTCCGATTAACTATCGATATCTATCGAATCCTTCGGGATAGAGAGTTGGTATTCACTTCAAAATGTTCATTACGTAAGCACTCAAAAAGCAGTTTTAGGATTTTTTGAATTTCGACCCCTAAGCAGTAAAAAGGGGCAAAATGTGTTTTTTATGAATCGTCTATAAAACTGAAACACAATTGACTAAAGTCGTGATTTTTACTTCAATTGGTTACGTATACAAATGTCTTTGCCGGGACTCCAAGACGTTTCAGAATTATTTAATTTAGGAATTGAATGTACGTGAATAATGTTTTCTATTATTCCTCCGTACCTATCGAACCAATGGAGATATCGTAGAGCTCTTTGCATTAGATTGATGCTTTTATAAATGGTTCCAATGATCATTAAAAAATATTTTCCAAATTCGGCCCCAAAGAGATTAAAAAAAGGGCAAAATATGTTTTCGATTCACAATCGATGTATATCGATTCCAGTGATTTTTATATAGAGACGTTATTTTTGTTTAAGATTGATGCTTTCTCAAATATCTGAGAAGTAATACCAGGAATTTCTAGAATACCGTACCTAAGAAGGTCAAAAGGTCTGAAAAGTTATGAAATGTGTTTTTAATTAGTCTCCTATATATATTGAACCCATCGGGCTATTTTTGTATTTTTCACGTCTAAGAGACACCAGTTAAGTAGTCTTAATGTGATACAAGGGTATTTCGAAATCAGTCTTTTAGAAGGTGAAAAGACCTTGAATGTGATTTAGATAAATCCTCAATATCTATCGAACCCGTCGAGATATACAGTTAATTTTCGCTTCAGGATGATGATTACAGAAACTATTCCGAAAGGTTTTTAAATTTTCTGAAATTTGATATCTCAGAACTGTACAGTGGTCATGTGTGATTTTTAATGAATGATCGATTTCGATTCGACCGAACGGGCTACAGACGTGATTTGTACTTCAATTGGATACTTATACAAATACCTAATATGTGAAATTAAAATATTTCGAATTTCGAAACACAACAGGATGAAAAAGCACAAAATTTGTTTTCCATCATTCTATTATATCTATCTAACCGGTATAGATATTTAGGTTTTGTTCGCGTCAGACTGATGCTTACATAAGTTTTAAAAAAAATTGTAAGTTTTTTTTTTTTACTTTGTGAGATAATTTGATTATTGAGAATAAAACTAAGTTTGTAAACCTTCAAGGCAAACTATCCGAAAAGCAAGTACGACTAGCGAGAAATAAAGTATACAGGAGTTTACTCTACAGTAACCTATCGAGACGCGGTGTTGTTCAACCTTTATGAGCCAAGGACATGAATGCTGTATTATCTAAGTTAAATTTGTTTTCATGAATTATTTCGACATTTAAGTGACGCAGATGTTTGTAGCTCAGATCCACATTCCGGGAGGTTCTGGGCTCGAATTCCGGTAAAAGCTGGGTGCGAACGTTTAATTCTGACACACAAAAACTTCAAGGCAGATTTAATTAGTGCGATTTGCTTATAGTAGTCTGAAAGGAGTAAAATGGAGTATGCTGTTCACTTTTCAAGTAGGTTCCTCGACAACATTAGCTCACATATAGGCCTATCAAATCACTAATCTCAAGGTTGGGGCACCAAAGACGTTTCCGCTAAACCTTTTCCCACAAAAAACTTTCTAATTACAATAAACTTCAAGTGAATATTTAGAAAATATGTAATTGAGGGCACAGTCACCACTGGTTGTGCACTAGGTAAATAAGACGTTTTTCATTCGCTTAACGTCTCACATTCACGAGTCTAAAACTACCACACAACGTCAACATTACAGTAGGCCTAACATAAATAAGACCCAGGTAAAGTCGCTGTTAGTGGCAGAAACAAACCAAACACTGCTTTTCGCGTGGACAGCTATAGCTACTTATTCTGCTGCAGAGTTAATTCAACTAGGAGATTTTGTCATTCTAACACTTGATGACTAAATTACCTATCTGGTGTACAAACAGGTTTTTCAACTAAAGCAAATATTGTCTGCCATGAGTAACACACGTGAGCAAACCCGCGGGCGCACTGCTGATATATATATATATATATATATATATATATATATATATATATATATATATATATATATATATATATAATATGTTTATTTATTCATTCATTTATTTATTTATACAGACGCACACACAGGATGTCCATAAACTAATGCCTAATGAGCACACCACGTGAATCCTGGCCTAAACTGGAGACAAAAATGTTGGTGGGAAATGTTGTACGACATTTTATGTGCACAATGTGGAATGTGGCAACACTGCTCGGAGATAGTCCCTCTTGCGCTCCACGCTCAGCTATTATTTCATGTATGTTAAGTCAAGTAATCATATAATCATGTTTGGACTGCTCAGGATTTTAATCTGGACCAAAAATACGCAGGTCAGAAGAGTAGTAGAAAGATAAATAAGATATCTGGGGAGCGCAAGACGGGAATAACTATACTGCTATGTTGCCACACTGTGAAAATAAAATTTCATCGTGCAACATTTCGCAACTAACATTTTCGTCTCCAAGTGTGCTTATTATGCGATTGTTTCTGGATACCATATACATACATTTTGCGAAAAAGGCTAGAATACTCTCCCATATGCCTTCATAGAGATTTGGTAATTTCATTACTAACTGCTTTTACAGTGCCACAGCAACATTAATACTGAACATTCTTGTTCACCTGGACTTACAGCAAATTTGTGTGAAGGGCTAGAATGCTTACTAGATGCTTGCACACGCAATGACTTGTACTTTAGCTAATACTGGGTACAAATAGTTCTATATTATATTAACTTTCTTAAGTAAGTCCAACGCAAAAAAAAAAACAATTTTTATGCATTAAAATTGTTTTTTAATGGAATACTTTACAGAAGACCAAGTATTTTAAAAGAAATACAGTATAACCTTTATAATATAAACCTGAAGGGATCTGCTACAGGCATTTCAAACTCATCCTGGTTAACAACAGTTCCAATTTTTTTTGTAATTAGTTTATTGATAGAGGTAGGTAAATTTCGCAGATACCTTCCAGGTCAGGTTGAACGCCAATTATGTATACTTCATTGTCATGTCTGTGACTTGCTGGCGGATGTTACGAAACGCGATTAACTACTGCAAACCAATAGTAAATAAGGAAATAATGCGAAGTGATATCGCTTGCTACCTGCCTGTACGATTATAAGCCAATAGATAATAGATTGTGGCCAGTGGGTGTATAGGACTGACAAGTCTAGGCTGCTGCCAGGTGAATCCGCGAAATTGACGTACCTCTACTTATTGATTCCTGGTTCTCTATGGCACGTCGTTTACACTATGGAAGCAACGTATACAAGTTTGCATTAAATATTGTGATAGAATTAACTTACGAAATTTCCGATTCCCTACCAGCTAGTTTAGTGCCTGTTATGTAGCCTTAATATTCGCTCACCTATGAAAATAGTTAAAGGTGTTTACAAAAATGTTTATTTATTTTCTTTAGCCCACGGTTGGCGCAGTAGCTAGAGCACTAAACTTCCATCCATGGCGATCAGGGTTCGATTTCCAGTGAGGCCAGTTTCCGGTTTTTCGCATGCCGGACGTTGTCGCTGGTCGGCGAGTTTTCTCGGAGATCTTCCGTTTCCCCCGGCCTATCATTCTGGTGCTGCTCTATACTTATGTCATATCACCCTCACCAGCGCTAAAAACTATTAACTTTATTTTCTTTCCAACCTAAAAATAAAACAGCGTTAAATTAAAACACGACAGTCAGCAATATAATCAAATAAACACTACTTAGCCGCCGTAGTGGAAAGCTAGGGCTTTCGATGTGGCAACCCTGCAAACAAGGAAAAATTCGTGGGTTCATTTACCTGCACGCTGCTAAACTTTAAGAAAATCTGTGTATGTGAGATTCGAATTTGAATGAGCTCTCAAAAAAAAACCCTGCTAAATATATTTTTTTCAGTCAATTCGTATCTTTCCGCGTGTAACGGCTAACGACGGAACAAATCTAACCTCTCTGGACACGTCACTTGGTGCTTGAGTGTGTAAGACAAACTGCGCAGTTTGTAGGAACCCCTATAGTTAAGACACAGAATATTTAGGTTTACAGAAGTGAAATAGCCAGTAGTACGACGAACTTAGTGACACACGCCAGCAAAATGGCCTCCCTGGCCAGCGACATGGCGGAAAAGCCTCCTGCCAATCAGCGTAAGGCAGCTAATGTGCTACCCCGCAGCCAGGCCAATAGGAAACCTGCAGTAACAAACAGGAGCCAAATATACACGGGGCTGGTATCAACCTCTTCGAGCAGCCGATAAGCGTCGAAGTTCGCCCGTATCAGACGAGCCGCCTTGTAATTTCGCGTCTGTATTACTACCTAGTCTGTGGTAAGGGACTGGAAAATTTCGTGAATTCAATCACCTGTAGCTTAGAATCCATTAAACTATTCATATTCAAGCCCCGTCTATTCGTTCATTGTCTGCTGTTCCACTGAGTAGCCGCTAGTTGACTAATAGTCGAGGCTTGAGTATGTATAATACAATGGATTCTAGCCTACAGGTAATTGAGTTCCCGAAATTTCCCAGTCCCTACCTATACTTTGATCTAAAATATTTTATTAAATACATAAAACAAAAATACATTGAATTGGGTATATTTCATTTTTAAATTGTTTGATTTTAATAGGAAAATATACGGAACTACTTTCAACAATTCGCTGGCAACCGTACAACAAGAAAGGTTACTGTTGTTAATGTTGAATTATATTCAGTAACGGCTAGTAATATTTTTCAAAGGTTGAATATTTAGTGCTCAGTTTATCCCGCACGATATATACTCAAGCTGACATCTGTTTTTTTGGTCGCTCTCTTATACAGCTATACTTGGCTACATGGAGGGTCTGACGCCGTAGTGAACCAACGCCATTATTTCTTACTGAAACGTTGGAATTGTTTTCTTTTACACTAAATTATATGTACGCAGAACTAAATAATCACCAGAGACCCGAAAATTTCGCGAATTCGTTTAAGAAAAATTTATATTTCAAACTCCCGTACTCGTTATTTACTCTCGTGATTGGGTCACTGTTGCTGAAATTCTTTCTTGAGGACTGTGAACTAATAACAGATCTGCATGAAAACCCGTTTCTACTGTGCCATTTGTTCAACTGCCTACTCACTGCAGCAATGTACCTACAAGTAGCTGAAGACAGAGTGTCCGTGGAGTCTAGCCGGCAGATCGTTGAATCCGTGAAATATCCGGGTCTTTAATAATCACGATATATGAATTACATAATGAATACGTTACGCATACTGTTATGATTACCAAGAACCTCGCCTGGAGGACGGGCTAGAGACGACGGCAGTGCAATCAGGTCAAGGGTTGCACAAGACAAGGGCCTCAGCGATTCTCCCCACCTGCACTGAAGTGTGTCAATATAACGCATTGTATCGGGGGAATCGGGGTCTGTCTCCTTCAAGCCTTCCAGCCGTCACCACCTCGCCAGGATGGTCCTGGGTCGAGACCCACGACGTGCCACCGTCCGTCGATAGCCGTCACAATCATCATCAGCCTCCGGCATCATGCTAACGGTGAGGTCTAAGGTTTCCAAAGGGTCACCCATCATAGAGTAGAACAAATAATTAGTTAAACAGCCGCTCCCCTCCAACCTAAATTATGTAGTACAACCGTGTAGTATTTTGTAACTAACTTATGTAGAGTAAAGCCACCATACTTATATTAATATATATATATATAATTTAACCGTAACCCTCACCCTTAACTTAACCACTTAAATAGTTTCACATAAAATGCCTACCTCTGGCTACAGCAACCCAACAACTACAAAATAATATGTAAAACCTAGTAAAATAACAGTTTTACAACAATACAAATATTGAAGCAGAACTGCAGATGTGCACTTAAGGCATTGAAACCAAGAGGGAAAAAAATATTTTCGACCAGGGCCGTCATTTCTGGTTTGTCTTTGGGGGGAGGGGGGGCAAGATTTTTTTTCGGCTACAGTGACCTTGTAGCATTCTTTTTATTAATTAAGCATGTACAAATTAGAAACTGTAAGAATAAAACTTCAGTTTTATGTTCTTAAGTTAGCATTATTTAAATAACAAAATATAAATAAATTAATTTTTTACAATTAAAATTCCCCCCTTCGCCTCCCTAAATGACGCCCCTGTCTTCGCCAAAAAATCGTGGCACTAGTAGGGCCTAATTAAAAATTTAACAGTGTAGCTACCAACTGCGTGTAAAGAACTCACATACACAACTGAGGCCACACAGTGGTTCGTGGATAATACAATCACTTACTGTATTCTGGTAAGTAGGAGACGGCGATGTCGCCACCCGAAAACGTGAAATTTTACCAGTTTTTTAAATGACATGCACTTGAATTGCAAAGCGTTGGAAGTAATTCGGCCTTCCGTCTCGCCGACAGCGAGATCATTAGAGATGGTGACACAAGTCTTGGTACAATAGCAAGAGGTGTGAGAGAAGTTGGCCGTGGCCTTTATTAACTAAGGAACCATACCACCATTCGCCTTTAGCGATTTAGTAAAACCATTGCAACCGATATCAGGATGGCCGGAGCCGGGTATCGAACCCGGTTCTTCCCGAATGCGTGTCCAACGTGTTGTCGTTGCGGCACCTCTCTCGGTAACAAGGCCTGGACAATTTTAAGAATGATACGACGTTAATATGGATCAACGACTGAAATACAAGGAAACACAAACAGGAGTACCTCGAGAAAACACTGCCAGCCAATGGCAACATCAAGGCAATTCAAACTTCTTAACTAGTGAAATGTGAGTCCAGCTTCGTCCAACTTATTTGAGTGAACAAACTCCATCCTTGCACACATCCTGTCCGAGCTTGTACAACCACCACGGTGCTCGACTAGTAATCGATTACCACCTCGACAGGTAAATCGATTCATACGCGCGACCTTCCAGCCAACCCGAGGGATTCACCTCCCAAGCCGAAATGAATAACTTAAGGTGCTACCTAACCCAAAGCCCAGGCGGGAGCAATTTAGGGAATTACATGTTAATACATATGTGGCTTACTGTCTGTTGAACCTACTTGTATATACTGTGTGTTTTACTCTTGACGGTCATTTTAAAGGTATCAACACAGTGTTGTGGCTTTCACATCAACCTCTAGGTCTGCTAAAACCTGTAAACTATGCCGTAATTTGTTTGCTGGAATCTGCAGGCAATACTTACCTGAAGAGATCCAAAGAAGATCGAATCACGAATGTGTGTATTTTTGTCCTTGGTCGGTCACAATTGTGAGGATAGGAAATTGGGTTCTCCAGCTTGCTTTACTCAAGGGGTACAAGACTAATGCTCTCGGTCTGTCTCTATGTGCTACCTAATTGAACGGCCCCATATTGCAGCCCGTAACATGCGATGCCCTACACCAACGTTTTTTTTACTAAAAATAAACTGTTCCTTCACCCCAACTAAAGTACACAATTCCGTATCTTCGCCTGCAGTATGCCAGCGTTAAATTTGGTCATGTAACAAAGGAGCAGCGTAATAGCCTAGTTATTTTACAATGTCTTTGGCTTTATCAAATTCCACGCTAACCACGTGTGTATTGAGGGGAGTTAACACATCCAAAATTACACATTCAGTGCAATAACAGTAACCAGCTGTTGGTCTCCGGCCAATGCTCACATACCTGTTAGTCAAGTTGGGAGGTCAACTAAACCGACGTGTCAACAAGGAAAATGATTCGCTGGTCATCCTGCGACAATTCTTCTGCAATACTGCAGAAAACGTTATGCATATAGATAAAATTTTAGAGACAGATATACTTCTCATAGTCTCATTAGATTTACATTCTAATATACAGAGGCATACTTTTTACTGTGTGTTTTATTTGACGGTCATTTTGAAACAATTGCTCTGCCTTTCAAATCAACCTCTTAAGTATGCAAAAATCTGCTAACTGTGCCGTCAATTGGTTGCATGGAGTTTGCAACCTACACTTAGCCGAAGAGACCCAAAGAAGATCGAAACTCGAATGTGTCTATTTTCGTCCTCGGTTGACAACAATGGTTAAAATTGGGTTCACCAACTTGCTTCACCAAATTCCACGCTAGCCACATGTGCATTGAGCGGAGTCCACACATCTAAAATACAAACAATACGAGTTATTTTGTGTAAGTAACATAAGTAAAATAAATAATTACAGATAAATTGGCTTTGATTATTGGATTGGTAAACGTTTGCAAACGAAAAACATTTTGCAAGGCGAGATGTAAGTACACTTAATAGAACGAAGGAATTGTATTGCTCTAGAAAAATCTCCGGGTCTAAAGAAAATCTTCTCGTGTTATTTTGTATATTTCTAAAACATCTCACGTGTATTTAATCTGATTGTAGCTGGCGTCCCCGTAACCACTGACAAGGAAGTAGCCAGCATATTTTTAAAAATTAACACTCAAATCTACGAAGCTGATAAAATTGAAGAGGTATAATTTAAGGTTAAAACTATTTTCAACTATAGGTGTAACACATCTTTTGTTTTTCCGTACACATTTTCAGGATAACAGCATGACTGTTACATTATTATTTGTGACAGGGAAAAATTATTTCATGAACTACTGATAGTGATTTGTAATCAAATTCCCTTATAGCAAGTAGGACATAGTATCCACTCAAAAATGCATACATTTCCGATCAAACGTGCAGCAACGCCTGCAAATTCGTCAAATGAAACAGACATATTTCGGATTGCTTACCCTTTTGTTTGTCTTCATTGTAAATTTATTTCTTGATGTTTGTTATTTTTAAGATATAATTTTTAAATTATTTTCAAGCTACACAAATCAATTTAACTAACATTTCCACATAAATACTTTGGTATAACTTAATAACGTGTTTGGTTTGTAGCTTGTAAACTAATTCAACCAAGAAAAAAGAACACATCCAGAATTCTAATCAGTAACTCCACCGAATTTTATATTTAAACAAACTCTGCTTCTCCCAAAGGTAAGGCTAAAACATATTACATGATTTTTAGGAACATGGTTTTGGGAAAATTTAATACATAGTAAATATAAAGTTATCCTACGATTGCAATTTACGTAAATAAAGTAAATAAAGTTTTATAACGAGGATGCTTGATGAATCCGTGTTTTCTAACGGGCACGTGATAGAATTCGAATAACTGTAACCTAGTGCCACTTCTGCAAATGTCGCATGACTTTGTGACACCCCCATGGAAGGTCAGGAGCAAATAATGAAGACGCATATAAACTCAGACCAAAACATGTGGTATCACTGTGTCAGTGAGTAACCGATGAACAGTTGCCACCTGCACAATTTCATCGATATTTTTGGAGGCTAGTATACAGTTAAGCGACACCGCGAAAATTGTTTCGGTCTATTTTTATAACCCCTGTTTTGTATAAAAGTGCTTTATGTAATTGGGAGGAATGGCACAGCCAAATAACGTTGACAAGTACGCCTTGTGCTGAAGACACCATGAAAAAAACGACGTGTCTTAGAAGGTAAACAGTTATTTTAAGGTTTTTTGCATTTATCATTTACAAAAATAGCACTATGAATTGTTTGACAGAAAGAGAGTCTCTTAATAACCAGACACTCACTGCGTCTCTGTCTGGGAGCTATTTCCAGCGGTAGGTTAACACGTCGAGGACTACCAGTATAAACATTTTTTTTTACATTCATAAAAAACCCCTTCCTAGAAAAAAATTAAATTATAGTTTGAAACATTATGAGACAAGTTTTGTAGCAACATGTACATGAAAGTTGAAAACATTTTAAAATATAAATAGTTAGTTCATCAGCTACAGGACGTCCCATAACTCAGCATAACTTAATTTTTAGATTAAGCTTAAAATACGGGAAAATCATTGACCAAAATTTAAAATTAATGTAAAAAATCGTCGGTTTTTAATATTTCAGATACCGTAATATATTTATCGCTATCTATTCTAAATGTAGACTCATAATAAAAAATTAGTAGAGAGCGCACAACGTATTTTTACATATTAATTAATTTTTTGTCGTTGACTTTTTTCTTATTTTAAGGTTATTAAAAATAATAAGTTATACTGAATTATATGCTATTCATTTGCCGTTGAAAAAAAATTATATTTAAATATTAGTTACAATTTATAATTTCATATTGCCACAAAAGTTCAAGTAATATTTTTGTCTTACAACAAAATGGAAGTTAAAAGTGATCATTTGCCTCAAAACTATTATTTTTAACTATTTTGATCTTAACGCCTATTTTTCTGGCGCTGCCTAAGGCATTCTTTTCACAATGGGTGAAAATACCAGGTCATGGCTATGGAATTATTGTATTGTGAACGATTTTTATAACGTATACATACATAATAACTACTCGGACGTAAATTTTTGGGTGAATATTAATTTTAAAAATTCAATTACATTAACACGTACGTGCAAGTGAAGCTAGTAGTAAAAGTGTCTTACGGATTAGCAAAGTTTTTGTATCACTACAACATTTTCGAAATGTATGCACTGTTCAGCAAGATTGAGAATTAACATCGTTACCCTGAATCATAATAATTATAAATATTTGGTTACTTAGTAATAAATGTTTTAAACATCTCACTTATAACCTAATTAACTCTGGTGAGTTCTGTCTGAAGAAGATTTCTGTGTCCAATTTGTAAATGCGTTGAAGCAGTAAGGGTTATCAAGGCACGCACGTCAGATATGAAATAGCCTTTACGTGCAAGGCCCTGAACTGTCGTGCAATAATTCTATTGTCTGCTTGTTCTCATCAGACTTTCAGTGGTGACCTTACGACGTGTTCATAAAACAAAGGAATATTGCTCGTCTGTCCGATGTTTTAAATGTAACGTAAGTTCCGCATAAGACTGCCTCCTACCTTGAGCGGTTTTGCACTTTACGTGTGTTCACGGGGGAAAAACACATAATTTTATATTTGTACGACATACTGTTAGTTTTATAGACGTTGCTTGCGACTACATTTTCCACTTACGAAACTACTTAAGCTCTCATAGTCTTCCCAAAGCGGCACGTCATAGTCCAAATTTGCAAGTTACAGGAACATGATAATAACAAAAACCAACTGACTTACTCGAACGGCATAATTTGCACTGACATTAGATATTGCGGGCCATGTGCTAAATGATTTAAATCTACATATTAAAAAAAAAGTGACCGTAAATGAAGAAAATTATCGTTAATTTAGAATTTATTTAAAAATACTAAGTGATTGCATTGTGATTTAAATTCTTTTAGCATATGATCCATACTATCTAAATTCAGCGTAAAAATTTTTTTCACGTAAGTCAGTTGGTTTTTGTTAATAGCATATTCCCGTAACTTGCAAATTTTGACTTTGACCTGCCGCTATTGGAAGACTATGAGAGCTAAAAAAGTTTCACAAGTGGGAAATGGAGTTACAAGTAACTTCTATAAAACTGAAATCGTGTCGCACAAATATAAAATTATGCGTATTTGTCACGTGAATGCCCTTAGAGGTTCAGAGACGACGCAGCTACAGGAATGACCTTGAAGCGCGCATCAAATGTCACATCGCCTCAACGAGCCAAGCACTAAACTAGCGTGCAAGATTCCCGCCGATACATTTTTACTACCAAACTTCAAGCGGTTACAATATAATTAAATTGGTGGAATGTCTGTTGCACAGTTCAGTGCATATTTCTAGCTGAGTTTCACATACATACATTTTCAAGAACGGAAGTCTAAAAAGGCCGTTCTTAGAACGTTGAAGGACGAATGAGTTGGAGATATATATTAACATCGAGGTCTTTAGCGCTGGTGAGGAGTGACATGAGGTGAGTATGGAGCAGCGCCGAAATGAAGGGGCGGGGGAAACGGGCGATCCCAGAGAAAACCCGCCGATCAGCTGCTTCGTCAGGCCCGATACTCACATGCGAAGATTCGGGGACCTACCCCGTTGGGAATCGAACTCGGATCGCTTTGGTGGGAGGCGAATGGGCTTCGAAATACTGTTTTCATGAGTATTGTATCTCAACAGTGACACTTGATCCTCGTCCGAAGTTAGTTTTCGTTTTGTACTGCGACACGCCACATAGTCGCCACTACAATTAATTGTATTAATAGTCATAAGTGTTACTCAACTGTCGTAAATGTCATACATAAGTATAACTATGTCTTGCGACTAGTCTTTCTTCTCTCCATCATATCAGAATGAAGATAAAATAGCTTTCATCCAGCCTTCATCATTGTACCAGTTTTTACGTAGAAAAGCAGAAATGTAGACATTGTGTCTTGGTAGAAACTAGAGAGCATGTGCAGGAAAGCCAGCCTGTAGACTTTTATCTATGATGCTAAATACTAAATTAGTTAAGATAAAAACAATTATAACAATGGAAAATACATACAATGAAATTTTCTATACATAGCAGAAAGAGATGTATTAATTGTATAACAAATTATGCTCTAGCACAAAGAGTTGTGGTTATCGAAGGGCGGGGCCATCTGTCGAAAGCTGGCTCTTGATTGGCCCAACTGTACCAAAGCCTGCAGGGCAGTTGGCGGGGATTTTGGCGCCAACCGAGAGCACAGTTTTTAGTTCCTTCACTTTTATGGTTTAATTAAAAGACCCACAAAGACATGCTCTTACCAATCAATCCCCCTTAAGGGCTTGTTCCCGAGTTTTTTTTTTTTTTCAGACTGGTGCCAATAACTCAAATATTTTTTAACCAAACGTTTTGAAAAAAATTTGAGTCAATGTGCAATCACACGATGCACAATACTGTGGACGCGTTTTCATAAATAATGTACCATTCGCCAGCAAAAAAATAATTTCCTTCATTTTTGCTTATTTTCACGACGAAAAACGTGGTACTTTGAGTAATGAAATCTAAAAAACCGTTCAGTATAATTCTACAAAAAAATTAAGCTACAAATTATAACATATAAGTGTCAAAACTGTGCAGCGAAATTTTGATATGAGTGTTAGGTAGCAATAAAAAAAATATATTTTCGAAATCACTGCAAAACTCCGTAACAAGGCTTTAAGGCCTTCAGTATCCACCATTTTGGAATAATTGAACTTGTGCACTTAATTTCCTGTAAATTATCTATAAACTTTGCTTCTACAAGGCAGAGGTTATTACATTGTATACCTATGACATTGCTTTATTACTACTGCTTATACTATATATGTGACCATACGTAGAAAAAAAATTTTGCTTTCTTCCTCAGGAAGTTTACTAGTCAAAAACTAAGAAAGGTGTACTATGTTCACGTTTTAAAATTGTGAAAAGTTTTATATTTTCAGTACAGATTGACATATTAGCGGAAATATGTTTTAGATTCCGTCCAACTTGGTACACATATACAACACACAAAGTCGACTTTACTTTAGTGAATTTCGTCCATCCTGTGGTCATATTACATATTTGAGGAAATATTTTCCGGAATTTCATAAAACTTTATACTCATATACTACATACAAAGCTGATTGACTTCTGTGTATTCCACTTATCATGTGTTCATATTTCCATAATCGCGACCTTTTCTTATTTTTAGTATAATGTGACATGATTCGGGAAATATTTTGCCGAAGTTCATTTATCTTGATATACATATACTACTTACTGAGATGACTTAACTTTTGTGTACGTCGTACATCCTTCAATCATATTTTTAAAACGGCGGCATTTTTTTCTATTTTTAGCATAATATGTCATATCTCAGGAACTATTTTTTTTATTATTTTATCAAATTTAGTATACATACGCTAATTTGTAAGCTAACTTGACTTTCGTATATATTGTTCATCCTGTGTTTTATATTTTTACAAATGTGGCAATTTTTTTTTATTGACATAACTGAGATAATTTTTTTCTACTTTTCATTAAACTTGGAACACACCTACAACTTGGTAAGTTTGCTTGAATTTTAAGTGCTTTCCTTTTGTTTTAATATTTTCAAAATGACAATATTTTTTTTACATTTATTATAATTTGACATGTCTGAGGATTTTTTTAAAATTTTTTTAATCTTAGTACACTTATACAACGTATGATATTTACGTGATTTCTGTGTATTTCGTTAACAATTTTATCATATTTTTGAAATGGTGTCGAAAATTTAGTATTTTGAACAAAATATGACATACTTGAAGAAATATGTTTCCGTAGTCCATTATGTCTCGTCGACAGCGAGGACATTTAAGACGGTGACACAAACTTGACACAATGAAAAGAAAGGAGTCGCCCATGGCTTTAATTAACTGAACCATCCCAGCATTCGCCAGAAGTGACTTCGGGAAACCATGGAAAAATGAAATCAGGATGACTGGAACCGGGGATCGGACCCCGAGTTCTCCTGAATGCGAGTCCAATGTGTTATCGTGGCGCTACCTCGCTCGGTTTCAAGAAGCATAAAACTGATGTTAGAAAAAATATGGAAATAACCCCTAACTCAATTTTACTTTAGTTTAGGAGATATTTTAATGTACATTTGATACGTGTAAGTTTGAAAACCGTATTACTATAGCAAATTCTATTTAATGAAATACGTTTCTTGAAGTACCAGTAATGTTAACTTGCAGCTAATTTTGGTCGACATTTTAGCGTGCAACAAAACATAAGGCAGTAAAGAAATGAAAATAATTTCCAGTACAAATCGTTAAATTTCGGTAATTAAAAAATGTGTTAGCATTTAACCTAAACACATATGATCTTATTAAAATAAAATTGTTAAAGTAAACATCAACAATTATTAATATTAATAATCCTGTTCAGAGTACTTAAACACTAATATTTCGTATCGCTACCAAAATAATGCACAGAAACCAGATATATAAAATATGTATGTCCAGTTAACAACTGGAAGTGACCTACGTGCCTAGCATGTAGGCGAATGCATGACAAACTAAATAACTGGTATATGGATAACTTTTGAACATAATTTTTCAAACAAAAATTATCTTGAGCGAAATATCACACATTAATTCTACTACAGAGAAGCTTTGTCACTGATTTTTTTAATGCTTGATGTCTTAAATTTTATTTTATAATTTATAATTATTATAATACTGTTACCAAATAATCATTTTAAGCATTATTTTTTTAAGATAACATTCCGTTTAATGTGGTTTGCTTTAAAGAGTTGTCATTGATTAGTGTTCATTGAGAATAATTTACCTGTTGAATGATTTCCCCATTTATACTCGTGGCTGTAAACACGGAAGCCAAGCCAACTATAGCCAATCTTCTTGCACCAGCCTACACGTGATACTGTTGTGTGTCGTGCTGTGCGGGTTGCCTGGAGGGTAAGGGGTATATGCACGTGCTCTAGGAGATGGGATACACTCCACTTTACAGCACACCTTACCTACCCCTCGACCTCTGTTGCTGCCCCAGCTGTTACCGCGCCAGACACGACCTGGCTTTACGAGCGTCGGGACGCCGGCATCCCGTGTTTACTACTGGCAATACTTCCCCTCACTACTCCCCCTTCCCCCTTCCTTGTTACCATCACGTAACGTCTGGCGCGTCTGGAACAATAAACGCACTTCGCCCTACTACAACACTGCCTCGTAGTTAATACTGCTTGAAGGGCTATCTTCAGGGAGGATCTCTTCTCTTATCACCCTTATAAATCTGACTGCTGCAAGCGAACAATACCTATGGGTTGCCTTTCTGTTTGAAGGGATCTCTATAGCCGTATGTCGGCTGAGTGGGTCATATACACGAGACACTAAAGTTTGGACCATCCATTGTTATTAGTCCTGGGGTTAAAAATAACACTTTCCTCTAGGGCGTACTTACTTCGGCATTGATTTAGGGTTAAGATTTCTTCAGCTGTTTCCTTCATCCTGCTCCTTCACTTCTCGGTTTATACAGACACCTATCTATGTACAACTCACAACAGTGAATTTATTTAAGAATGTTACACTTACATGAGTAGAAATTTTATCTGTTCATTTATTAATATTTTGACAGCGCCTTTAGAAAAAGTCATTTTGTTTAAAAAATACTGCACAGTGTCATTTGACCAAAGAAATTACTTGCATAAAAGTTTCAAAAAAAATTTATCTCACTTTCGTTTAATTTTATTGTAAAGTCATGTTCTACCAAAGTGTTTTTATACAAGTAACTTCATGTAAGTAATTTTAGGTGAAACACTTTTCAATAGTCCAAACTTTAAAGCTACTCTATTATGTTGTCCAATAATATTTTATAAGGAGCAAAATAGTGCTAATTAAGCATTTACTAAAACAAAAATTGAATATACCACTTTAAAAACTTGTGTTATTTTACTCTATATAAGATGTTAAATAAGGATGTCCCGAGCTCTCTGCCCGCCCACCCCTGAACCCGTGCCTAGACATACGCAATTCCACTCAGCTAGTTACAAGATACAAAAAATATATGACCACAAACGAGCACCCAATCACAAAAAAAAAAAAGAAGAAAAAAATAAATAACTCAGATTATTCCACAATAGGAATTCCGTCAGTATGTTCGAACCAACAAACAAAAAATAATTACAACACCAAAGAGACAAAACGAAACCAACAACGAACAAAACTGGATGTAGACGACACAACAGAAACAGAGACACATTGACGAAAGCGAACGAATACAAATATCACAGTAACTGTGGACACTAAGGCAACGAAAACACAGATGAACTCAATGTTCTACTTGCGACAAAACAAATTGCTTCAATGACGTATGTCCAGAATACTTCATTAGTTTGTTACTCGCGCCCAATACTAGAATCGTTCAAAAATAACTGCCACCGTTTGCGAAAGTCGCAAGGGTTAGTCTGCGTAAAGTGAAATAGCAGCTAGAGTCGCATAAATAGAAATCCGTGTGAAATTTACTTGTTTTCAATATACAAACCAAGTTTACTTTCATTCGATTGTAACCCGACTAACCACTGGTATAGGCCTACTACGTTTCGTATAAGTTTGGTAAAGTTTGACAGCTACTTAAGGGCAATAGTTTTTTATATTTTGTGATCTGTTGCAAACTGCAAGACAAACTTTACAGTATAAAAGATTATATCGACATTTCTGGCTCATTTTATAACTAAAATGTTTTGCATTGTACCACAAATCACAAAATATAAAAAACTTTTGCCCATACGTAGCTGTCAAATTTTACCAAACTTATATAAAACAGAGTATAACTGAGCATCCTTGTTATGTGAAAAAAAAAACGTTCCTATGTCCTAGTAGGTTGCTTTTTTTAACAGCCTTTCACCAGTTGTTGTTTATCTACAGTAAATTCAGGTCTTCTATTTCTCAGAGTGACAGATGGTACGCGATAATGCCAGCCAAATACAAAAAAAAAATCACATTTCGTGTAATAGAAACACTGTTTGAGCTCTATCTAGAATTATTCAAACCGTTATCAACATGTAAGAAAGCCCATGCAACACTCAGTCGCATTGCAGGATAGTATGGTGCACTAATAATGGCCACTTCTGTGGTGCTTCAAAAAATCATATTAAGTATTATAATTACCTCAGTTGCGTGTCTTAAAAGTTTTTCTCACAACATTTAGGATAATAGCTAACAACATTTAAACAGCTATAGAGATTTTCACCAAATACAGCTTAGAACCATATCGATGAAATTATCTTTCAATTTAAAGAAACATTGAAATAAGTTCACCAATTTGGGATACATTAAGTTATGGACAGACACACAGATACACATAGATGCAGCCGACATACAGACATTGACGTCAAACTAATAACACCCCTCTTTTTTTTGTCGGGGGTTAAAAATATCATCACGCGCGAAGATAAATGAAGTGATGGCAGAAAGAGATGAAGGTTCTTTGTCCACCGCGGTGGGTCGTGCCAAGGAGAAGTTCGGTACACACATCGGGGCCAACACGTGACCGTTGTTATGTTAGAATCTAGTGCGTGGTTCTTCCGTTATCTGGCCTATCGTTTTATTTACGTCATGCGGCGATGGGCCTCATTATCGCGAAGATCATAAAGGATGTTGGGACAATAAATACACGATATGGCTTCAATGCAGCCTGTCCACGCACTAGAAGGCTTACAGAAGCCAATATTTAAGACCTCGAGACACACCTTTCAGTAAATAAACTGTAAAATTTGTTGGACTTCTTCATTGCTAAGCTAATTGTAAGAACGATTATTCAAACCTCAAAAATCTTCCTAAAATGTAAACATAATACCTTTGTTAACTATAAAATAAGCCACAAATAAATTGAAAAATTTTCCAGATTATCTATAACTTCCTTCAAATGTAGATGATTGTATATTGCAAACATTTTTTTTTGTGCCAACATGCCCTTGAAAACGCTGAATTTCCTTTGAGACTATATAACTACAGACCGGAAAAATTCGCGGGTTCACTGACTTATAGATTAACCTCCAAGAACATATGTGCAATCAAGTAGACAACAGCTGTTCATTAGCTGCTCGCTGTCACAGTGAAATGGGCCCGCATTCCGTTACATTGTTATTTTTGGCTCATAGACTTCAAGGTGGTGTTAAATAAGTCGGCTGCCAATAAGTATCACGAACTTACAGCTGATGCAGTTCTAGTTTGTGCCTGAAAGAAAACGCGAATTTGTCATGTCTCTATGTATAACTGGGTGATATACGTATGACACAACGTAGCCGTCTGCAGATTAATAATAGGCATAAAATAATACAATAGTCAGATACTTATTAGCTCGGTCAAATAGGGTAACATCACCACGTACAAGTGAAATCCAGTAATATTTTGGCTAACTGAACGAACGTTGAAACCCAGCAAACAGTCAAGTTTCCCGTGATATGTCATTAAGAATTTAGAATTTAAAAGCATAATAACATACAATAAACAAACTTTAGGATTTCAGTTAAAAATCACACAGATAAATAAACAACATAAAATCATAAACACACCAAAAAATTACAAAAACACCACTCTCACCCAATTAATAGTAAACCACTTCAAATAGTAGATAAATATAAAAAAATGCACGAATCCACTTACAATAAAAAAACACGTAACTAATAAAATTAATATAAAGACATGACCATATGTGAAATAACCAAGGCAGAAACAGAAAAGTATATATATATATATATATATATATATATATATATATATATATATATATATATAATATATATATATAAAGTCCACTCAATAGTCGAGATAAATTGTTATACTTGAGTGTCATCAAATTTCAGGAACATTAAAACAAAAACTAACCAACTGAAGATAGGTAGATTTCTTCGGTTACGTAAACATTTTACCCATATATCTTGGCCACCAGAGTTTAGCCAGGTTATGACGTAAACTTCTGAAAACAGTTAAGGGCTTTTGAATGACGGGAGGAATTCAAAATAAGCCTAGCTATTTTCTCAATGCGTTGAATAGTGTGCTGAATGCAACACAAAAGCATGTGGTTGTTTCACAAATTATTTTACACCCCAAAACAAATAGCAAATTAATTTTTCTTAAATAATTCAGTAATGTGCATAACTACACAAATCATATTTATTCACAATGACTGCAGTATAAAATTTTGAAAATTTTTTCCACTCCAATGTGTCCCGTTTTCTTTTTCACAAATTGGAAAAATTCGTTCTGTGCTTCTTTAATGGACAAACTGGAAACTGTGCGTGAAGTTTCAACTCATTGCGATTTTGGTTGTGCTTAACGTTAACATTATCTAGCGTGGTAAAAGGAAATTAGCAATAAAATGTAAACGGTACACATAGCAAAAATCACAACGAAGACAAACTGAACACAATATGTTCAAAACACCGAATGTAAAATCCTTAAAAAAAATATTATTTGCTGTGATCGTCGCATTTAGCATAATTTTCAACATGTTCAAAATACTTATTTTTTTAATTACTGCTATTTTAAAATTTCAAAAGCATTACAGTAGTTCAGTGAGATCCTGGTAATAGAAAAAGCCTGGATGCGTGACTGAAAAAACCTGCACTATTTCAGCTCGTGAACTTGAAAACGCTTTAGATTTGTCATTGATGTAATATGTATACAATATTCGGGAAACCTGTTTGAGTTAACTGTTATTTCCAATTAAACGTATTTAGCATTGATTTATATGCCACGTCCTGTTAAGCGCTGTTTCATACCTAGTGTTATAATTTAAATATTTTTCTTGGTATAAACGGTAAAGTTAGTAATTTTTGAAGGGCGCATTGTCTATAATTACAATTTAAAAAAAATTCTTACTTACAGTGATATGATAATGCTAAAAAGTTGAGAAAAAATAGAATAAACATACCCCACTTTGTGATAACTAAGGCTTCGAACTTCAGTGAAAGAAGTATGTTAAACATTTTAATTGAAATCTTATAAACGATACGTCGGTCACTTATGGCCAAAATTACACATAACTGTTCTCTATCTGTAACTTAGTCAACTCGATGTGCACATCCTTCCCAGTTTTGTGAAGCCCGCAAAGTAGTTTATCGTGATATATGGTCGGTTTACTCTAGGCTCAAATGATGAAAGCAACCATAACTTCAAATTTGCTTGTTATGTTACGACCAGTGTATATCAGGACTCGAAATAAGTGTTCTGCAATTAAACAGGTCTTACTGTACTGAGATATTTTAAATCTTTGTTGTAATTGGAGTTTACTGTAAGATTGCACTGGTGTGTCGACATAAGCAATAGCTAGGGCCACGATTTTGGGCGAAAAGATTTTTGCCTCGCATTGTTTCAGTGTCTCTCGTGCACATCGGCAGCTCTGCTTCATGATTATTGGCAGCGTGTCTTTGTTCATGCAAGTTACGCATTTGACTGCACCAACCATAATAAGATTATTGTGACTCCGTACGTCTGTAATTTGCCAAGGCCAGTGAGAGTAAAATCATCCAATCACAGACGATGTAGCGGAGCTGCAGGTGTGCACATGAAGCATTGAAGCCAAATGTTGCAAAAATCGTTTCGCCATAAAATCGTGGCTCTAGAAATAGCTTATGTTTTGTTGGCCAAAGTTGTGTTGAATGACGGGGAAAACTGACCGAATTCCTTTGGGATAGCTTTTGCCTGTTTTTTGTACTTTGTCATTCAACAGGCTTCGTCAACATGAGCCAAGGCGTGTGTCCACAAACCAATGCATTCCTTCTATTAATCTCCAGATTGAAATGTTTGTAGGCGACCTCTCCCGGTCACAAGAGCAGGGCAGCACGTGGCTACAGATGGCGAATGATGCTAGAGGGTTTGGTCGTGAGGAGACAGAGGTGTAATCCCATCCGCAATCTGTCGACGTCCTCTGTAATACCCCCCTCCCCAAGAGCCGATAACCCCGGCTGACCCTGCGGCTGACGGCGTCGAGATGAGTCCTGGCCGACGTGGGTCTGTGGTGAAGCCCCTAGGAACCATGAATATAGATTCCTCCTCGCAATTCCCCCCGGGTCATTGGCTCACACCCATCGCCTGCTGTCTTCCCATCGAAACCACTTACACCCTCACTAACCACACCTACCCGTCCCTCGCGTGCAGCACACCAAACTACCACTTGGGGAGCAGGAGGAAGAGGGATGTCTCTCGGCTGTCCACATCGAGTTACCAAACCACGAGACCGGGATACATAACTTCATTAATCTTACGATGGCCAAGCACCACGGAGATATTTCCCTGCCGTTGACTCATTATAGCAGCGGATAGATAAGGAGCTTCCCTAGTTATTAAATTAGCGACATTCCAAGATGCTTTGTTTCTTCTTTAAGAGGAGTCCTCGACTGGCGCATAAACGGCGTTGCAACGTGTCACGCGTATTCTTTACTACGCGAAACAGCTTAAATTATTCACATTATGTTTATCTGCGAAAATAACACACACTTGAAACTACGATTCTACTTATTAAAAAATTCAGCATGCTTGTAAGAAACATGAGTTTCGGGCCTCTCAAAATGGCTAAAAACAGGTTTTTTATACTGCTGTAACTCCGAAAAAATTACCTGCATTCGTAAAGTACAAAGCGAGAGACATGCGTTGGTCTTTACTTTAAACTATCCAAAAATACAATATCAGGGTCACCGCTTGAAGTCTCATAGAAAAAAATACTACAGCGGAAATCTTGCACTCAGTTTGACGCGCTGTGAATATTGGCGAAACGCTTCCCGTCTGGATTGGTACTGGCCTCTTATCACTCCACTGTTCCCACCCGTCAAAGGTGGAAATTTGACATCGCGAAGCACTCCTCTTAAGGTTGTTCACGTGGCAAAAATTCAAAATTTTATATTGGCTTGGCATAGTGTTAGTTTTATAGACGTTACTTGTGACTACATTTTCCACTCGTAGAAATTTTTTAGCTCTCATAGTTTTCCCAAATCGGAATGTCAAAGTCAGAATTTGCAAGTTACAGGAGCATAGGTTTAACAAAAACCAAGTGACTGTCTCGAATGAAATAATTTATACTGAAATAAGATATAATGGGCACTATGCTAAAATATTTAAAAATGTAGAACGGAATTCCTTTGTACTATTTAAAAAAATCCTAAAATGACGAAAATTTACCTCATTTATGGCAATTTTTAAAAAAGACAAAATGTATTTGTTGTGTGTTTTTAAATCTTTTAGCATAGTGCCCATATTATATAATTTCAGTGTAAATTATTTCATTCGAGCAAGTCACTTGGTTTTGGTTAAACCTATGTTCCTGTAACTTGCAAATTCTGACTTTGAAGTGCCGCTATGGGAAAACTATGAGAGCTAAAACATTTTTACGAGTCAAAAATGTAGTCACAAGTAACGTCTATAAAACTAACACTATGCCAAGCAAATACAAAACTTTTTAATTTTTGCCACGTGAACAACCTTAAGGGCGCGGTCGAAATCAATTTTCAACGTAATATTGTTATTTTTGTACCAAATATTTATATCTTGTTTTATACATAGATTGAATTCAAATGTTGCTTAATGAGTTTTTTTACCTCTCATAGTTTTTTCGCAATGACTCGTAAACACCAAAACTTGCATTTTACGTTTTTTGCACGCCACTAAAACCAACTGACGTGCCAAACTGAAAACATTTACAGTTAATAAAGATGCTGTAGACTATAACGTGTTCAGAATTTAAAAAAAAATTATATTTTTCGTTTTTTTTTAAAAAATTTAGTTTTCAAAATTTGGCAATTATTTATTTTTCAATTCAAAACTATTTTATTTTTCGTTTTTATTCAGAAGACGTAATTTACAACATCGTTATTCACTGTAAAATTTTTCAGTTTGATAAGTTAGTTAACTTTTAGTGGCATGCACAAAACGGTAAAATGCAAGCTTTTATGTTTATAAGTCAATACGCAAAAACTATGAGAGATAAAAAATATTCATAAGAGCAGTCTCAACTGATGTCTAAAAAATATATCTGGCACAAAAATAAATATAAAAATATGACGTTGAAAACTGACGTAGGCCGCGCCTTTAACATGTCTACGTGCCGCCATACAGTAACTTCCAGAGTGTAGGCTGCTATAACAGACATCAGAAAAACTGTAGTGTTTGAGGACATCCACTGTAGGCATGCTTGTACGTATTAGTAAACATATATTCCTTTCTGCATATGTGAAGAGACATGTGGCGAGTAGGTTAAATTCTGCTACAGGTTAGAAAGACCAATGTTAGAAGTTTGTCCCAGAGAAAATTTCTGCCGCTTGAGCGCTGGTATTACTAATGGGTGCAAACTATACAATCACAGAGCTTACCTGAATTTTTAATTACAGAAAGATGATAACCTAAAACGCGAATTTGATTTATTTTAACTTTATAGTTAGGTTAAATGACTTCTGTCCTTTCCAAACCTATTTAAATTTTATTTTACTACAGTTTCGTATTTTTCTGGTACCTTTGCTATAGCAGCAAAACTAGCGGCAGAAACATTCTCTTTGCCAAACTCCCCATAAGAATACACATTTTCTTTCTATCCCATAGTATAATTAATTATAGTGTGAGAGAGGACACTCCTATCTGTCTCTTAAATTATACGTCCGTCAGCCGCTTTCTCAGGTCCCATTTATGTACAGGCGCCATTTAGAATTAAATTGTCGCGTACATCTACGAAGATTCATAGCAAACGCTATGTATCTTTACAACAACAAAAATTTTTTTAAAAATCTGTAGGAACACACTTCATTTTTCCCATCACACTAAGTGACTATAAGAAAACTTATGTTTAGTAACTGAAATTCGTCCACATACTCTTAAACATCATAATGCGCTTCAGCTTATTTGGTTTTTCTCACTAAATTATTAACTTCAAAACGCATGTTTTTCTTTCTTTTTAAATTGTTGCTTCTGAGTGGCGATAGTTTTAAAATGAAGAACTGATGAAAGATTGATGAATTCACAGCGTTCCAGGTCGCGATTTGGAAAAAAAAAAAAAAATCGGATAATTGTTTGACTTCGCAGCTTTGATGGCTTTCTGCGTGATTCAAAAGATAGATTTACGTGTGTTACTCGGTTTCAGGTTATTGTTGGATGCTTATTATTTGCAAATATAATAGCCTATTTCTCTAGCAGTTCCTGTCGTGTAATAATGTCACCATACGTAATAACCTCTCTTTCTAAGACACGTAAAGCCCCTTTGACTTGACTATCTGCCCTATGATAATCTATGAAGTCTAATTAGCACTCTATGTATTACTTGATTAAAATAATATTTGTGAGTTTATTTAAATCATTGAGTTGCAATACAATAAAATACATCCCTATATTAATCGAAAACAATATTTTATGTTTCAATAGGTAACAACTTCAGTTCAAATCTTAACGTACGGTTAATATTTCGTCTTGTGTTGAGGGATCACTGCACAATAATATGGTGTACCGATTGATGTAATTTGATAATTTATAATTTTCTTAGTAGAGGAAATATTGCGGCGTAGTTTGGTGAGATTATTAAAACTGTAAAATTAACTACTCATTGAAGTATAAGCATAATTTCCTCCGTTGTGGAACTAGAAGTAGCTTCCCCGTGCCCAAGAGAGCCTGGCTGTTTATTAACGCCAAGATGATAGGCAGTTAATATGCACGGCGTGCTGCGGGGACTACATAAATTACAGGCGTTGGCGTCGCGTTCAGCAATTTCGCACCGCCATCTCTCACAGAGCGGGAAAAGATCAAGAATCAAGAAGTTCGGGAGCGTCCCGAAGGAAGCTATAAACACGAACGAGGGTTCTCTTTCTCAAGTGATAAAGGGCTCTTCTTGATATACGACACAGAATTCTTGAAAGCTTGAAATATAAGCGTCTACCTAACGCTTGATATTTGAAGCATATTAAGGTAAGATAAGTGAGCTTTACCTCGTCGACAGCGAGGTCATTAAAAACGGTACAATGACAACAGCTGGGAGATGAGTCGGCCATTGCGTTTGTAATGGTACCATCCCAGCATTCGTCCGGAGCACGGCCGTAGAAGAACAGGCCTGGACACTCGCCTGGAAACTTGACCCCCTTGTTGTTTGGCTGCAGTTCACCAAGTTACCGAGAGTGATGTGCGTCTTTGGCGCTGCAATCATAGCGGTTGGGCTCAAAACCCTCACACTTCCCTCCCACTATGATGAACAATTTATAAAACGTATTTATTTTATCAATTTATTAAATACTTCCTTCGCTCACAATCCTAAAGAATGGCTCCTGCAATCTTTATTTACTTTAAAGTGTAAACAATTAAAAATAGTGGGTGGGAGTTTAAGCCCGACCACCCTGATTGCAGCGCCAAAGATGCACAACACTCTCGGTAACTTGGTGAACTGCAGCCAAACAATAAGGGGGTCTAGCAAAATACGTTGGTAGATAGGCGAGTGTCCAGACCTGTTCTTATACGACCGTGGCCTGGAGCGATTTCGGGAAACAATGTAGAATCTAAATCAAGATGGCCGGAGCCGGGGATCGAACCCGGGTCCTCGCCAAAAGCGAGTTCGGCTTGTTACTGCTGCGCTGCCTTGCTCGGTAGAGGCTAATTAAATCGTACTGTCAGGAACTACTCGACCACGACAACTAGTCCCGCGGGGAAAATGCGAACTACAGCTGTGTTGTCCTTGACGACCGCGCGCAACTGGTGTGGTGCACTACAACACCGGCCATAATACTGCGGTACAGGCAGCTGGCACGGTTATCGCAGCGTTATGTCTCCACTGACCATGTACCATGAACTCATGTCAGGCGCAGTACATTTCCCCTCCCTGTGATGTGTCTACCTACTACTAGCACCACGCTTCTTCCCCTCACAGGAGGACTAGTTGTCGTGGTCGAGTAGTAGTCGTACAGCGCCAGAATTATAATTGGTCCAGTGAAATAGGGACTTGCCGGTTACCAAATAACAGCGTCAGATACGAATACATTTTATCAAAGTAGTGCAAACGATCAACTTTTAAAGCGATAAATTATCATCCCTTCTTACAGCTCTTCCCTGAATTGTGTTTTATTAGGAGCACTTTTAACACTTTGACACATAAATGTGTTTTTTTTTACCCACAACAATATATTTTAAAAGCCAAGTAGGCAGAGGCCTTTAAAGCATTTTTCAACGGAAAAAAATATTTTATGTCAATTACAATATATTTTGTTAGTGTACTGACCCAGCAAAATATTTTTTGAGCTTGACGCAAAAGAAAGCTTGTTGTCAGCACTGAAGTATTGTGATCACTAACAAAATAATTTTCATTTTACAACAATATAAATTGGTATGAATGATTAACTGAACGTTCTAAGTGAAAAGATAACTTTAAGATTCGTAATTCTCTTAGTAATTTAACTAAGGAAATTGTGAAACCTGTCTTTAAATTTTGTCGGTTGAATTCCCAGTCGCCTGTGAAGTGAAAAATTTACAGGAAATATTCTCAGGTGACAATTAGGGAAGCGTGTTTTATCAAAGGTTGATAAGACTGCGACGGGAGTGTAACAACCGTGAATCCAGCGTCGACGCAGTGTCTTGTAAGTGAGCATGTCGCGGACAGAGGCTTGTGTCTGAGCAGCCGGACAAGACTGAGACACTTGTTGTTTAGTGTCCGTGCTCAATACGCTACGCCGTGGTGCAAGAGCAAGCCATTGCCTGAAGTCTACCACTCCGAACAGCGAGACAGCGCACAAAAATAGCTAACCTACGTCTCGACGACACAGCAAACCATTGTCAGGATCTGGCCTGACAGAACGGGCAAAGCTTTTGTCAGGACGTTTGGCTTCGCACACTTCAGAAAGTGAGCATGACATTGCAGTATCCAAACTTGGAAGAACTTATTTAACCTATAAGGTCACAAATAAAATGTATTATGACGACTGTTGCAACTGTGAAATATTTTAGTGTTGCTGTACTTGAAGCTGGATAACTTCTTGAAACCAGTAATAATGTTCTGGCTGCTATGTAGAGTTAGTAGCAACCAATCACAAAACAGAGGTGTAGGACTGGTCAAGGATCTACAGAATAATCAATAAGGCATTGGCTACATCGGGCACTGGCAACTAGTTCTGTACAGTACTGGTCACAAGCTTTCTTCTCGTGCAAACGTCCATGATCTTGGACACGGTGATTAAACGGGTTAAAGGAGACTGAAGTTTACTGAAGTTATTAATTAACAACATGATACAGGATATTTAGAAAAATGTATTCCATATTTGAAAAGGTTGCAGTATGGCTCAAAACAAGAAGGAAATGACCAGTAAAACACGAGGCCTGGGACGCGTATAAGACCTGTGGACACATGTTCAATGTTGCGAATGTGAAACGACATCATCTACTCTAAGCTCTTTGCTATTACAGACGACCTACAGACTACAGAACACACACGAGGACACAGTATTCGAACACTTGTCCGCTGTAGCAGCAGGCAGGAAACGCTTGTTCGTTCTTTCATTGTGAACAGTGTTCAAAGTTCTCGGTAAGTGCAGTGAACATTTGTGCTTTATGTATGCGTTTTGGAACCCCATGTTTAATGGGCATTTTCTTCTTAAGTTGGTCCGTACCACGACCTCTCCAAATATCAAATACTTTTTCTTAACAACCTGCACACAGAATTAACAATAATCTCATATTTGTTTGCAAGAATGTCTCTACATATACGGGCCCACGGCCTACAATACGCCCGTTTCACGTAATGCCCGTGTGAGTCTTCCTGTACGTCCATGCGGCAAGATGGCCCTCGTGTCTTACCAATCATATGATTCTGGCATCCAGCATGGAGGGGATCAGGTTGGTGTAGTCCAACCTTCCTAGTAAGACTCGATCATACTGAGTCCTCACTCACTGACACACACAAATTCTGGGAACTAGTTATCACATGCTTAGTTACACTTAACTCTCTTGCATGACCGTTGGTCACAAGACCTACACTGAAGTCGGAGCATTCCCAGAAACAATAATCAATTATCATAAAACACTGATCAAATTTTATGAAGTGTGGGATAATCACAAAATTGTAACCGTATTATTGGTTCACGACATTAATCAACGTCTTAAAATTTCTTAATATTACATATTTAAAGGATCTTCTCAATTTTACTATGTATTATATATATTTACATTTATACTAATACCCCTACAAGTTTCTTCATAATACATATTACTCCGCTACATATTATCCTTAACGAGGTCTCTTAAATAAAATCATTGCCCTCTGGTTAGTTTATAAACGTAATATACAAATAAATAACAAAATACAGTAAAAACTTTGAGGATGCTACTACAGCGTGTCGATGAAGGCTTTCACAAAAATACATTTTTAACTAACCGTTTCATATTTAATTACGGGTAAACTTGTTCAAGTCTAACGTGTTTCAAAATACAAAAATCATTGTTAGTGCTGTAGAAGGGGAAAGTCTGGCGCTAGTTCAGACAACACTTCCGCATGACAGATGCTTATTGGCTGGTGTAGGAACCATCATTTTATAATTATATTCTCCATGTGGCGTGATTCAATATGGACTGTCTTAACAGGTAATGTGAGCAGAGTAACACACCCTTGTCAGCTGACTGCAGTGCTGATATCCTAGGAAATGTTGAACGTCAATTATTTTGGTCAGCATTTAACATCTAGGTCATTGGCACTGGTAAGAGACGATATGACGTGAGTGTGGAGCAGCGTCGGAATGAAGGGGCGGGGGAAACAGGAGATCCGCGAGGTAACCCACCCACCAGCGTCACCGTCCGGTACGATTCTCACATGCGAAAATCCGGGGACCTACCCATCGGGAATCGAACCCGGATCGCCTTGGTGGGAGGCGAGTACTTTAACCTCTGCGCCAACCGAGGCCCCAAAAATAAGAATTACGGACATTTGTAAAGCCAAAGATATTTAATTTCGCAACTCTTGAAATTTTAGAACTAAAATGTAAGATAAGGTGTTTACGAGAAAGAATAATGTAAATGTTATTTTTATTTTACTTATTAGTAACATGTACAAGTGCAGAGACCGTAGACAAGACATTTTCTTTCACACATTCAAAAATATAGTTTACAACATAGCAGTTCGAACTGTACACATCATATTCGAGTTAAATGGCAAAAATTATACAGCTTAGTAGATAGAATTGTCTTTACAAGAACCACAGAATTGATGTGTATTAAAGTGTATTAACATATTTAAAGTATTGCTAACTTCCTACGTTAAAATTAATTTTATAAATATTTTTGAATCCAATTTAACATTGGGTTCTTCGTGTCACTCAAACATTTTCACAAAATAAAATGGAAGGCATTGCAAAGGAACTCAGAATCTTAATTACAAATCATGTTACTATTTCACAAAATTTACTAACATAATTTTATAAAATATGTTATTCTCATTTAATTGACTCAGGTAGTTTATTGCACATTGAATTATCAACAAACACAACTTTAAAGCACTTAATTAGTGATTATTCAAATGGTCACAGCTACGAACCAAATAATGAAGTGGACGACGTGGTTTGCAATCACACACCAAGGTTTATTTTAAAATTTTGGAGACGATTCACTTTATTTCAATGTCGTGAAGTGTAATTACTGATGCTCCATTACGGTAGAAGCAATACCGATAAAGTAATTTCAGAAGAAGACGCAAAATATATACTTTTATTTTAATTTTAAACTGCGATTTTTTAAATTCTTAACAAACTCTTTATGCTGTAAAAGTAAATTTAAGTTGTGTTAACCTAACATTACACCTTATGTCAATAAAAGAAATTGTAAATTATTTTACGTTTGACAATTTGTATACTTAACCGACACTATGCAAACCAATTACATTGTTGCGGAAATAAGATTTTGTTTTGCTCAAATAAACATTTCCTACAGTGTACGTGTTAGATGTTGTAAATCGACTGCGTTGATGTGAAGACTTTCTACTTCTTACGACAATTCTTTCTGATATGGTTATTTAACTGATTGCGGTTACTGTTTCTATGTGAATTTAATAATATAAACAGCAAAAACTACTTTAGAAAATTTATTCACATAGTGGAAAAACCGTACACAGATTCTCACTAATGCAGTTAGGAACCAATTGAGCTGCACAATTACTTTTAACCCAGCAATTATAAATACAGAGTCTTACACTAAACACGCGTTGAATAACGTGAAATGGAATGCAGACAACACTAGAAACAACATGAAAATGTGTTATGTAATTACGTACAAAATTAATTTAGAACATTCTCGTGAGCTATTTCTGTTACATTCATTAAGAAAAAATTCAATACGACATATAACCTTCTTCTTGTTTCTTATCGTGGGTTCTTCTTTCACTACCAGGCGAAAATGTCAGTCCACTATCGAAAATAAAATTAATAGATTTAAAAATTTGTAAATGTATTCAATTATTGTATCATCTATTGAAAAGTACTACTGAAGCTTATATCAATAACATCAATTATTCAAATGTTTTAGTCATAACAACAGTAATCACAAAAGCATTTCATAAATAATTGCGTAAATAGTCAAATGTCTACAGTTATAAATATTATGAAGTGTAATATTTAGGATTAAGTTGGAAATAAATGTTTTGAGCAATTTAAAACCCGATTTACCTAAATTCTACGCACAGTTTATCATTCCTACGTAACCGTAAGAAGCACGAACAATTAAAAAATTATTGATTTTGCCCGAAATTAACGAGTTAAAATTTTGCCGACTTTTAAGGGCGCGGTCTACCGCAATTTTCAGCACCGTGTTTTAACTTTAAATTTGTACCAGATATTTTTTTATTATTATTTAAGACACAAAGTATGGCTAAATTTGACTCTTGCGGATTTTTTTTTATCTCTCATAGTTTAAGAGTAATGGCTTGGTAAAGTCAAAATTTGCATGTTTCCGTTTTAAGGACTACACTAAAACCATCCGATATACCAAACTAAGAAATTCACCATGGATAAAGACGTCGCAGGTTACAGTGTCAAATACATAAAAACGAATAATAGAATTTTTTTTAATTTAAATAAAAATGCTAAAACTTAAAAGAAAAATTCGAAAAAATTAATTTTTTTTTAAATATTATCATTTTATTTTGAGATCAAACATAGCTGATTTTGTAGCCTACAACATCGTTATTCACTATGATTTTTTTCAGTTTGGTAAGTCGGTTGGTTTTAGTGTCATCCTTAAAATGGAAAGTGCAAATTTTGGCTGTAACGAGCCATTACGCAAAAACTACGCGAAATATAAATATTTTATAAGAGGAATATCTGGTCACATTTTGTGTCCAAAAACAAGAAAAAATAACGGGTACAAATATAAAATTTAAAACACTGTGATGAAAATTGTGGTAGATCACGCCCATAAGGCCATGATTGTTCATTTATTTCAAACTATTGCCAAGAATTCAAATGTTTTTTAACCGAATGCTTTGAAAAAATTTGGGACTGTGTAAAGTCATAAAGTATACACTTTTTCCAGAGCATTTTTTTAAAATAATGTACCGTTTGCTAGCAAAGAATTATTTTCTTCATTGTTGTTTATTTTCACAACAAAATATGTGCTATTTCAGGGGCAAATATCTAAAAATAATTTTGGTGTATTGCAACAGAAAAATTCGTATACAATCGTTGATATGTAAGTGTTAAAACTGCCAGAAATTAGTTTTTGATATATGTATTAATTTGCGTTATAATATATTTTCGAAACCACAGCTAAACTAAAGAGCGAGGTCTTAACATGAAATTGGATGGTACCAATAGCAGGTTAGGGCATGGGAGTCTCCTGCTGATTGAAATTCAAGAAACTAAGCTGTAGGTTATTGGTAACGTAAAACGTTGAGACAAAACGAATACATTTATAAACAACTGTCTGTCATTAACCTAACTATATTTGTTATTCTGTTATATATGTGATAAGTGGGCTCGTCGACATCGAGGTCGTTAGAGAAGGTGACATAAAACTTGTTACGATGAAAGGAGTTAGGAGAGGAGTTGGCGGTGGCCTTTGTCAAGGAAACATCCCAGCATTTTGCCTAGAGCTGTTTGGGGAAACCATAGAAAACCGAAAGCAGGTTAGTCGGAGCCAAGGATCGAACTCGGGTTCTCCCGGATGCTATTTCCACGTGTTATAGTCGCCCCACCTCGCTTGGTTGTTCTATAAGACGTTTGATGCGAATTAATTTGTTTACAATCACCCAATATAGTATTTTTGCTTCTTGCAGACACCTCAGCAGTCGTAAGTTAAGGTCATGAGTTACTACTTTTTTGGCGATATTATATATTTTTTACGTTTAAACGAGAGACTATATCAAATATCTCTCTGCCAGTTTTGTTTGAAATCGTCTTCTCCATGTTAGCTGAATTTTTCAAGACAGTAAATATTATGGTTTTAGCTAGCTAATTACGAAATTAATGAAATTCTGGTTAATTGACTTTTTACTCGAAACCCTGTAATTACTTGCTTTGAAAAAATGAGCTATCACAGTAAAAACCATTTTAAACAAAATTGCCAGACAGATTAATAATACCTGCTCTCGTCTAAAAAAAAAAATTACTGTCGCAAAAATTGTAAATAGCAGTGGAGAATTGCCTTAAGCTGGAAAGTTTTTTTTTTCCTGCGAGTATGGTATATGTAAGCCCTCCATATATCCAGGTAGCGTTGATCTACAGCGTAGATAAGAGTATGCTTCGCTGCACCAAGCCACAACGCTCTTTCCAGCAGAGGTAGTGTAGGAGAAGAGGGGTGGGGATGGTAAACGAATTACGAGCGAAACTTCCCGTGCAAACGAGGAGGGAAGTCACCTAAGCGGTCCCTTCAACACCGGCAACACGGCACGAAGGTCGAGAGGGTTGCGAGACAAACTGGCGAGCAGTAAATAACTGAAGTCTGCTCCCAAGCTTAAAACTTCTTTCCCCCCGTGGGTGCGACGAAAAATTAGTTTGGCGCAAGTCGCTAAACCCATTTACACGCGGAACAAAAAAAAAGTCCCGCAAACCGCGAATGACGGACTATTCTTTTTTTTTTTTTTTTTTTTTTTTTTTTAGAAAAAATTCTCAAGGGAAATATTTTCACCAGTTTCTTTACACCCTTTTATAAGTCATTTTATTTTTATAATTATGAAAATGTTCGGAACAAGACACAGTAGAGAAATAAGAATATTTCCAATTCAAAATATTTTTAATTTTTTTTATTTTAGACTAATATAAATCAAATATAATAAAACATGTATTTTTAACTAAATATTTTTAACTTTCGAAATAAAATTAAATTAAGTGATTTTATTAGTCACAGAGAAGCTAAAGAAATACAACTTTATGTATAGGATATATAATGACATTTACTAGTTTAAAATTATTTTAGTAGTTGTGCCATACGTTACATAGCCTACTAGAAAATATTTTGAACTGTTCTACATGTTTCTTTGTCACAACCAGCGAGACGTGGAATGTTCTTCGGCGAGGCATAATTTATTACACTGGTGTGATTAACCAATTGGCCATTACCAGATAAAACTATTGATCATTGAGCCTGATCGTGTACACAGTTCTAATCAAATATTACCTTCCTTTGCAATATCTAGCCGCTGACAACTTCTTTAGACACATGTTAGAAATGAGGTACAAAATATTTTGGTGCCACTTCTTCGCCAATTCAGTCAACTGAATTGATTCCCAACAGAAAGATTGGGCGTACAGAATTTGTGTGACTGAAACCACAGTACGCTATGTTTTGTCACCGTCCCGAAACCCAATAGGGTTTGGAGTTCCTTCTCTTTTCTCTTTTCAGTAGAATATTTCGGCGTTTTAACTCTTGCTGTTGCTTTTTGCAGCCAGGTTTGACCTTTCACATTCTTGACTGGGTTCGAATGTTATATGAATAGGGACTGGAAAATTTCGCGAATTCAATTACCTGCAGGCTAGAATCCGTTGTACTATGCAAACTCAAGCCCCGACTATTTGTCCACTAGCTGCTATCCAGTGTAAGGTTGCAGCAGAAATAATAATTACTAACGAAATAAATCAAAGCATTTTAATTTTATTTTGATTCCTCACATTGTGAGTGTGCTTAACACAGTTACCTTACATTTTTTCCAATATTTCGAAAGAAATGTATGCTTTGCAAAAATGTTACTGTCATTCACTTGCATGAATTAGCTGCAACCTTAGAATGGATGGAGTATAGCTGCTATTCATTGGAACCGCAGACAATGAACGAATAGACGGCGCCTGAGTATGCATAGTATAATGGCTTTTACCTTACAGGTCATTGGATTCGTGAAATTTTCCAGTCCCTACACAGGATGCGGAAAAATTACACGTCTTAAATGTAGGGGTGGCTAAAACAAGTATTTTGAAGCTAGGAACCATGGGTCTCCGCCTTACCGTTAAGTTGTCACACGAGTCCGAAGTCATGCGTCATGGATTGCCTACTTCAAGGCGCGCCTTCGTTTACATCTGAGCCAGCGCTCAGCCACGTCGCTTCTTAGCGCGCAAACAGGCGGCGCCCTTAACGGGGCGCTTGACAAAAATGTGTTATTGTTTCAAACATTGTTATATTTGTATAAGATATGCTTTGTTTTGTAGACATACACTGTGACTATATTATACTGTACTGAAAGATTTTTGGCTTTCCCAGTTTTAATATTGTAATGGCATGTCAAAGTCCGAATTTGCATAAAACGATTATATGATTCAAAGGAAATCGAAATAACACAACTACCTGAAAAAAAAATCGCACTCAATAACAATGCTAAAGGCTACAGAGTCTCCTGTGTAACAGCCACAAAAAATTAAACAGTTTGTATTTAAAACCATTTTTAAATTTGAAATGAAAACTTAGAAAGTTAAGATTCTTTTTAAATAGAAAAGTATTTTAATTTTTTTGTTTTTACATAGGAGACCTTGAGGTCTACATCTTAATCATTCAGTGTGAATGTTTTCAGTTCGGTAAGTCTGTTGGTTTTCTTTTAAAGCATAAAAGCGTCTTATTCAAATTTGGACTTTGACGTTGCATTATAAAAACTATGAAAGCAAAAAATATTTCATTGCGGTAATATATAGTCACAATGTATGTTTACAAAACAAAACATATCTTGTACAAATCTAAACATTTTAGAAACAATAACATTTTTCAATCAATCGCCCCTTTAAGGGTGTTCAAGTGCAATAAAGTTATAATTTTGTATTTAAATGAAATAGTCTTAGTTTTGTAGACGATACTTGTGATTGCAGTTCCCTCTTACGAAACAATTTTTAGCTGCCGTAGTTTTCTCATAACGGTGCGTCAAAGTCAAAATTTGCATGTTCTGGTGTCATGCAAATAGTGAAAACCGCGTGACTTACGTACGTGAAATAATTCGCAGTGAAATAACATACTATGGACTACAGAATATAACATTTGAAAAAATTCCGGGAACTGTTTTTGTATTTTTAAAAAATTGCTGAATTTGCAACTTTTTTCTGTACTTTTGCAATTTTGGGGCTTTTTTTCATGTTTTATTGCATAGCTCATAGCGTGTCAGTTCACAGTAAATTATATTGTTTAAGTAGGTTAGTTTGTTTTCGCTATTTGCATGGCAATGTAACAAGCAAATTTTGACTTTGACGCCTCGTTATGAGAAAGCTATGAGAGTTAAATTTGTTTCGTATGCGTCAAATGTACTCACAATTATCGTCTACAAAATTAGCAATATTTCATAAAAATATAAAATAATAATTTTATTGCACTTGAACACTCTTAAGAGTGTAGTAGATAAATAAAAGCAAAAAACGCCAATTTAAATGTGCAAGTTTTTGAATCTCACGTGAAATAAAAGTAATATTTAAAATTTAGTAACTCCCGACTTAAAATAAAACTCTAAATAAGTAAAAAAATTATATTTCTCTCTTAGCCTTTCAGCTTCATTAAAAGCATCAATTAATATTTTGATGATGAGCGTCGTCAAGTCAGGGCACCGCTATGCGAAGAAGTATAATTAATTATACATAGGTATTAAAAATAGAAAATACCTACTAGTATATGTATGAACCTAGTTTTGTTCTTCAATCGTACAAGGTCTACTAAGTTCATGAAGTGTTTAGATGTTGTACCAATTATATAAGAGGCGTTCGCTTGATAGCCGCGAGCGATGCGTGGTATATGGCAAGAGGGGCGGGGGCGCCACAGAATGTGACGACATGAACGGGCAGACACGTCAGGGAAGATGTCGTTGACGGTTTTAACATACACATATTGTCTATGCACAGATATTGCTTAGAATTTTATTATGTCTTTGAGATTCAGGTAATGTAAATATTTAAATAAGTAATTGTGCTACGGTAGTAATATTTTATCTGTGAGTAGTGTTAATTGAAATTTTTATGTTTGTTAAATGTATGGTATATTTTCAGGAAATGTTTTAATAATCATACAATTTTTGTAAAGGCTCTTACTAGAAAAAAAACGTAATTTAATTTTAAAAATCAGATCATTTGCAGACCACACATTAATCGATTTTTGCTAGTAGAAAGAATAACTTCCATGTTCACTGCGTTTCTTGAAGCAGAATTTTTGCATTCACTTTGGAATCAACAAGAAAGAAATTTTTTTTTTAATATAGAACGTCGTAGGGAAGAGAATGGAAGGAAAATCTACGCAGAGATCCGGCTACTAAGACTTTCTCGAGTAAGATTATGCCTCGAGACGACTTTTTTGCCATGTAATTCCTTTTGAAGAGAATCTACGAGACCTGGCGCTGCATTTGTTCCTGTTGGAAAGCAGCGGGGAAATTTTCTCTACGAAAGAAGAGTAGAAGATATCCAGGCCTTCTCGTTTACGTCTTCCAGGAAATATGTTGGGCGAATCCTAGCCTAGCATTACCTCTTACTGGGAGAAGAATTGTACGACTAGGAGTACTACGTTTCCCGTGATACCAATATTCTTTTATAATTTCGAAACTCAGGAGAGTTTTCGAAATTTCTTTCTTCACGGTGGATACTTCAACGGTAAGCAGTCCCAGCCCTCCCGTAACGACAGGAAAAAAATTCCAAACCATGAAATAGTTTCGAAATGTTGGACAACTCTGCTTAAATTTAAATTTTGAGGATATTAATTTTTCTTAAAGTAGTGCAAAAATGTTAACCCCACGAATACTCTGGATAAGATGTCTCAAGCTGA
>PNEQ01060925.1:33330-65525 GCA_003012365.1 Medauroidea extradentata | reverse complement strand
CCTTCTTTTTCTCCTTCTCCTAAGTATTAGCATCAACAACAACTCTTCTTCGGAATCCATTTTACAACTGAATGTATGTTGGTATTTTTACAGGGGCGACTCAAGTTGCCGCAGAGTTGCCGGCGAGTTGCCTCATGAGCTACAGTCGCCCGGCGATAGTCGCTCGGCGATAATCGCCTCGTGTGAAACGGCCCTTACTGGAGAGACACGGGGAGGATGTAATCATATCAAAGATTAACCAGAATACGATCGTATGTTTCAAACATACTGGCCAGAAGATTTTGACAGATGTGTGGTACATCCAAAAACGTTCATCAGAACAGGAAGAACGTCTTCGATTAGTTGAGACAGCGGCCGATATAATTCTAGAAGAGATACAATCTGTAGCGTATGCCACAGATGATTATCCCCCTCCAGATTCTTTCTTGCAAGAAAATGAAAACCTTGTTCCTGAGGTTCTTAAAGTTTTCTTCGAAAGGTTGATATTGAAGAATAAGCGTGGGGACTGTGATAAATGGAAAAATAAAGTTGTAGCCATTTCACACAGTGTTATTAGTGCTGTCAGACCTAGTTCTTTCATGAATTGTAGGTAATTTTCTCGTCTTTATTTTAATATATGATCCCTTTTTGCATATAAAGCTTACTTTGCAAGTTATAGGCCACAAACAAACAAAAACTGTGATTTTTTTGTGGTTTTTTAATGATTTCTCATATTTGCCTAAACAAATTTTGTTGGACAACTACAGATTCGTGTTCAGCACCCAAAAAAAACATACAGTAAGCCACTAAAAACAATTACACCAGAACTTTCCACTTCAAACTACCATTTGACTGGGCTAGAATGGGCGTGGCAGCAAAGTACAAGACATTGAAACAGTTGGACAAGTTAACTGAGGGCAGAAAAATTAAGAAATTCTACTCTCAGTAGCACTTTCACGGACTATGGGATTCAGTATTCGTGAAACAATAGATGTCCAGAGAGCTCGCTCCTTGTTATTTCGTCTTGTGGAATGAGAGTCGTAAAAAACTCTCATAATAAATCTGCAACTTAATAAAGCTATTTAAATGTGATAATTAATGATGTTATATTTATTTTAATTGCTATTAGTTTTGTGGACATAACTAGTAACTTCAGTGAACTGTCAGTTCATTGTGGTGTCGGCGGTAAAAAGTGCAAATCCCATTCTACGACACGACGAGCTGCTATGCGAGGTGTCGAGTTGTCGCGATAGTGCTGATAGTGGCGTGACCCTAATTTTCACTGACCTTGGGCACTGGTCGAAATATCTGAGCGCGGTTCTTTATATATATTGACTTGACATTTCAGGTCCTGCTTTTATCTCTAAAGCTTGTTTTCTCGATACCGAAAATGGCAAATATTTGTGTTCTTCAGGTCTTTTTTTATGTGTAATAATCGTGGTACGGAAGATATAAAAAGTATTGGCTAGACGGGTAAACATACCATCATCATTTTAAATATTGTTACATGAAATGATTACGTTACCATTAATGTCTCTTAGAGGAGAGTCATCGGAGAGAATATTGCATGCCAGCTCAGTGACTTACGCAAAGAACTCGGGCGAGGCAGTGTCGTCCTTACACCTCCCTCTTCACGCAACATTTTTGTAAATTGTTTTTATTCTCCAGGTTTTAAAATTTAAATATACCTAATGATAATAAAATTTTCTTAAAGAAAGCTTGCATCGGCCGGGAATCGAACCCAGGCCGCCCGCGTGGCAGGCGAGCATTCTACCACTGAAACACCGATGCTTGTTAGAAATACAAAAATGTTCACTTTCTCCTTTAATTTTTTCAGTGAGATTATTTTTTAATGGAAACCGGGGCAGAGTGGCAGAATGGGGTACTTAAAAAATTGTATATGCATTGCAGTGCTTGTCGTTATAGCTAGTACTGTATCTTATATAATACGAATAATTTTGAATATATATTACGCAGACAGTTTTTATATACTTACATGGTTGTTGCAAAAAGTCCCACGATGTAACATTTCCCGAGGACCCGCAAGAACTAGGACCGTTTCTGAGAGCGGACATAGTAAAACCTAAGGCAAAGGTTTGTTGAGAATTGTTTTTACAGTGTAACCTAAGGGACGCAGACAACTCGCCTCTCATCAAGGATATCCGGGTACGGCAGAACACCAAGGCCTCATTCACAATGCGTAGTCAGCAGTCGACTGCCGACAGCCGACTGCTGGCAGTTGGCAGTCGGCAGTCGAATACAATTCACAATGTGCAGTCCAGCAGTCATTATGTTTTTGCATTATTTTTTTAAAAAACTGCTGTTTAATAATTGGCCATGTTTTGAACATATTGTTTTTAAATTTGAAAAATGGCTTAATTTGCTTTTAGAACCATATAAAATCTCTTAAAACAATATTTGTTTACATCACGTGATTACGAGAGTAACGCCTGATTGGTTGGAATTTTTCGGCAGTCGGTAGTCCAGCAGTCAGAGATAAAGTTCGCCATCTCCGACTGTTGAACTGCGGACTGCTCGACTGCGGACTGCACATTGTGAATACACACATCTTAAGGTACATATTAATCTCTGACAGCCGACAGCGGACTGCCGACTGCTGACTGCCGACTGCGCATTGTGAATCAGGCCCAACTGCTGCCAGTATGAAAGTCTGTCTCTCGAGTTGTTATACCCGATCCTAGGGTTTCCTCCTTACTCGATATTTATTCCCTATGTAAAAAATATCAAATGTTTACCAGTTATAGACTTTAATAACATTTCTAGTGGTGTATCGAAACGAGAACATTCGTCCTTCAGGCATATGATGGCAGTAACAGGTAATCAGAGATTTTATTCCACGGTATATTCCGATTATATAGAAGGTAACATCTTCCTTATAAAGTATCTTTCTGTCATGTATTAATATGAAAATAGGAATAAGAATTATAAACACGGGATATAGATGTAACAAGTTTTGTACTCACTTTCGGGAAATCCCGGTTTCGATCCCCGGCTCCGCCCATCCTGATTTTGGTTTTCCACGATTTTCCAAAATCGCTCCAGGCGAGTGTTTATATTGTTCCTCAACAAAAGCCATAGCTGACTCCTCTCCCAGGTCCTCTCAAATGTGTCAACTTGTGTGTTGCCGTCTCTGATGACCTCGATGTCGACGAAACGTAAAGATCACTGACTTTACATAACCACATTAACATAGATTTTATGGAACTCACGTGTCTAATGCCAAAATATAACATCTTAAATTTTTTTTCTTAAGGGTCGACTTTACTTACCTATATGGGATTATTTAAATTGTCGCTTTCTTAAAATTCTGAGAAGCAAATTGTAAAATCTGTGACTACACGGCAATTTCTATTTATCTTGCGTTACCTTGTAAGTGTCAACGTATAATTACACCGCAAAGAGTCCAGTAATTTTTTATGTTATTATATTACGTAAATAGCTCAAGTTTCATACCTGTATACACAGAATGTTACAAAAAGGTACGGCTAAACTTTCAGGAAACATTCCACACACACAAAGAAAGAAAATATGTAATATGGATATATGTCCGGAAACGCGTAATGTCCTTGGTAGAGCCCCTTCTATTACCTCTCGTTACATGTCATCGTAAGAAACATTTCGTACAGACACTGTTCCAATCATACAATGGCGGTGAACCTAGGAAGTAAAGTACATTGTAAAGAACCAATCCATAGGGTATTTGGGACATTTTCTGTACGAAGTGTTATTTACGATGACATTTAACGAGATGTAAGGAATTGAGCTCTACCATGGTAATCAAGCGTTTCCGGACATATGTCCATATCACATATTTTCTTTCTTTGTGTGTGTGGAATGTTTCCTGAAAGTTTGGCCGTACCTTTTTGTAACATTCTGTATAATACCCGTATACGTAAATACGGTTAGGTGAATAGTTGCATGTTTAACATTTATATTCTCGAAATTAAAAAAAAAAATCGAAAAATAAAAAGTGTGAACTTGACCATGAACATCCTACGTAGCGGAGAGGAAGCCCGTGCACTTGGGAAGACCTTCAGTAGTTGCTGGAGTGATCCAGTCACCAAATGTGGTCGTCACCGCGAACGACCGTAAAACGGAATTCACAATACAACTTCGCGGCGCGGCGCTGCGCTGCCGACGACGACGAACATCGGGCGCTTGAAAAGCCAATTACCAATAGAGCGACCAAACATCGCCGGCGATAGTCAATGCAGGGGAATAGTGACGAAATACAGGCCTTCAATAAACATTTTACCTAAAACTGAATTATTTAATTACTATAAAAGTAATTGCTATGAAATAAATACCGACACGAAACAATTTACAGTAAATCTGAAAGATAGAATATAATGTTTGCCTACTTACAAATTTTCACGAAACGAAAATATTTACAGGTTATATTTATTTGATATAACGATTTAATATTCGCGTATTTTCTGTCCAAATATGGCGGTTGTGATGTTCACAAACTTTTCTTCAACCTCTTCTTGTTCATCTTAGCCCCGACGACGACGCTAAATCTAACGTCTGTAATTGCTGTTCGTGTCGTGCTGCACCGCGAGAGAGGCGTGAAAACGATCCCTCTTGACGTGACTGGCGGGTTTTAAGAGGGAGGGGAGGAGGGTCCTAGAGAACACGGTCCTGACCAATTAACACCGGCCTTTCCTTCGCGAGAGGCCGAGCATTGTGGCTGGCTGACCTTTTGTGGCGTCTCCAGGGCAATCCGTCTCGCCGGAGCCGTCTCCCGTACAGGGAGGGTCACGAGGTTGGGAGGACACCGCCTGATGGGCGTGAGGGGGGGGCACGCAGGGATGAAGGGTCAGCGTGACCGATCGTGCAGGTCAGAGTGCCTCCATTCCGACCCCGCTCCAGGACTCGGAACTGCCGCGGGCAAAACAGAGGCAACTCCGTTAACTCTGCCTGGCTGTTCACCTCTAGTAAGGTTAATTCTAGTACAGGTTAGAAAGAAAATGTGTTTTCTTATTGGAGAGATTGGCACAGGGAAAATTTCTGCCGCTAGTTTCGATACAATCGCATGTGGGCCAGAAAAAATACGAAACCGTGGTCAAATTAATTTTAAATAGGCTTGGAAATTACAGACGTCATTTAACTTAAGTTTAAGGGAAAATGGACCAATTTCGCGTTTTGGATTATCAACTTTATGAACCTTGAAATTCAGGAAAGCTCTGTGATTGGTCAGTTTGCACCCATAAGCGATACTAGCGCTCAATTTTCCCTGTGGCAAACTTTTAACAATGTTCTTTCTAATCTGTAGTAGAATTAACCTTACCTCCAGGCGGGGAGCACGAGGGTCGCAACTCTCGTGTTAAAAGCAATGAGAGTATTATTTTCTCCGAAGACGCCCAAAGTAGGCTACTCTATGTCTACAATTCATTACTTCATAATACCAACATCAGAACACGCAATTTAGCACAATATATTTTTTTATTATATATTATAACATATATACAATAATTTAGTAATGTAACTTTATACCTTCTAAATAAAACTACCTGCTTATGACATGTGTTAATATCGCATTACTTCTATTCGTTATCATATCTTCCTAACATTTATTTTTCGTTGCTTAACTTGTCGGACGGAGGAGGGAAATTTTGGCAATCGTCTTCCCTATCTCGCTTGCGAGGGCCAGTTTACAAGATACTGCGAAGGTCCCCACAGTCACACTAGAGGTTTACTTGAACACAATCGACTGTCGTATTCGATGGTGTTTAAACATGCTAACGAGGTATTACGAATAAATCAGCTAACTTTTTAGCCTCAACAAATTGGAAGCTTGAAAAGTACCATACTTAATTATCACCATATTAACGCTCAGTGTCCCGGAAAATAAATTTATTGCATTAAATTTCATAATTTTATTTCGTTAAATTAATTTATGAATTCATCCATCCCGGTCGAGCTACGCACAGGACATTAACTTGTAACGATATTTAAAATATTTGTAAAAAGTAGTTTACTGGAGACCGAGCGCTTTACAAATTTTAAAAAGTATTTTTTCTGACTCTCGCGCGTATTAACGTTAGTTATTTTCTCTAATTCATCCGACAAATTTCTAACCATGATGTAGCATTTTTGAAAAATTCAAATCACGTTTACGGAGACAAATTTAAACTCCAAGTATTCGTTCGAGGTTATTGAATATGTAAAATAACCAAATCAAATCAATAAAGACAGCTAGTTACAATTACTTGCAGTTACTGTTTCTAACAACTAAGATTGTTGCTCTCATTTAACTGTTATTCTATTTTTTCTTTAAAAATGTTCTTTAAAGAAACAATTATTAAGGCTTTACAAAAGAAAATACTATTTTATAATAATACTCTACAATAATAATATCTATGTTCAATTAACGACTCTGTGGTATGATATTTTCAAATGTTAATATTTCTAACGACTTTAAATCCCTACTCTTAAGTATAGGGCCTTTACAGTTATTTAACTGTCGCACACAAAACAGTCCACAGATTAGGTAATTCAATCTTCACTTAAAATGTTTCTTTCAAGAATTCTCAGATTATTTACAGTAAAAGTCTTTAGCCGTATTCACAAGCCTATTGGGCGTACGTACACACGCACTCACGTACTAATGTTTTTGGGGCTGGATTCAGAACATCATAGAATCTACATAAGCACGTAAATTGTTTTAGTTGGTGCAATTTGTCGGCAGCTAATAATGGCACATTTGTAGATTTGCAACGAATCATAAAACATTTTACGACAAAAAGAGACATTATTTTACAAGAATCATAATTAACATTTAATTTAGTCTCACGTTCTTACGGCTATATTTAAGCTAAATTCACATCCACAACTTAGCGTACGTACGTGATAAGTAGAAAGTTGACCACCTCATTAACGCACGTACACTGTAAAAAACTTCATAAGTTGTAATAGAAGTTATTAGCACAATATTGGACGCTTAGCATACTTCAGCTTGTAAATATAGCAAATGTTGAGCGTTGTTACTATACGAGTTTGATAACGCCAGGGTACAATTGACTGTTTTTTAAAATTGCATTGAAACATTACTATTAATATATGTGAAACAATTTAACCATACATGTACTTTCTTAACATTTCTATAAATCGATATGTTAACTTTACGAATAATTTTTTTACAGTGTACGAATGCTACGTGGTGATGTGAATGCTTGCATGCCCACTCAGTGTTTCTACTTTTACACGTACGTACGTACGCTAAGTGTTGGGGTTGTGAATCCAGATGAATAGTCTGGTCGTCCGGCCCACACCAACACCACTCGCCAATGCATCGTCCGAACACGCCGCAACTGTTCCTGGGCGTACTCGGAGGGAATGTTAAGATCTTCGCTCCAGAAAGCACCAACATTTGTCTCCTCAAAGTCGGTGTTAAGGCTCGCTTTCAGTCGCCATATTTAATCTAATTAGTTTTCTCTTTTTTTTGAATTCTGAGAAGAAAAATGTTAAATCGGCAACTATACCACAAATTTCTATTTACCTTGAGCTACAATACGAGCATGGAAATATAGTATAGTTAGGGGGCAATTTGTCGGGCAAATTACGAATATAAAAAAATTTGCCACTAAGATTGCGGCGTCAAAAGCGTAGCCAGCATTTCTTTTTAGGGGTGTCCACTTGCACCCTGTACTAGGGCGGGGGGTCCGGGAGTCCTCCCCCGGGAAAATTTTTATTTTAGGGTGCAAATTGGTGCTATTTAAGCAAGTTTGAAATCAAAATATTGGATTTAAATTACATCAATTATTGCCCAACATTATAATAATACGTTTTTTTTTCTAATCTCGGGGGGTGTTTAGTCACCCAAAACACCCCCCTGGCTTCGCCCCTGGCGTCGTTTTAATAAGTTAACAGCTAAATCGTAAGGTCGGTACTGTAGTGAAATATAAATAGAATTTGAGGTACAACCGCATATTTAACATTTTTTCTTAGAATTCCAAAATAGCGAAAGATAACAAAATTTAATATGGCAACTGAAACCGAGCCTTAACAAGTTTCCCGGAGGTATTGTGCTCTCATCTGAATCTCGGTGTTGGCTACCCCGTTGTTGATGATGCTACTGTACAATAAGATCCAAGTATTCAGATAATAAGTTTAGTACATGTGGTCTTTTTAAATTATTTCCCATGTAGTGTTTCTAAATTTAGTGTTAAATTGTAACATAAAACTTGCCCTTAAAAAGACAAAACTAACTTAAGAGGACTGTGTACTTAGCCGTTGGACAGTGTTGTGGCGTGTCACGCGAATACTTTTTTACGCAAAACCGGCGAACTTATTCTTAGAGCCAATGATTTTTGGTGAAAAGAATTCTGCAACAATTTGTTTCAATGCCTTACATGAACATCTGTTTCTCTGCTTCATGGTCAGTGATTGGAAGTTATTTACTTCAGGCGTCTCCGAGTCCTACCCGCAAATCACGGGCATGTGGTGTCGTGGTAACATTGTTCTGGTTGGTACAGTCAAATGAGCCACGTACTTGGCTCTATTATATTCTGCCATTCACCACGAACCAGAGTTGCAGGTGTGCATGTAAGACATTGAAACAAATTGTTGCAAAATTCTTTTCACCAAAAATCACTGGCCCTACTTATTCTTAGGGCCCGGTGGTTTTCGCGAAAAGATTTTTGCCCCACGTTGTTTCAGTGTCTTACGTGCACACCTGCAGCTCAACTTCATGGCTATTGACAGAGTGTTTTTGTGCCGAGTCGTTATTCATTAGACTGTGCCAATCAGTACACGGACAAGTGCCACACATCACGTCTGTGATTCCTCCACACGCTGGGTGTTACGGCACCCAATCACTGACCACAAAGCAGAGATACAGGTGCGCACGTAAGGCACTGAAACAAAGTGCTGCAAAAATCTTTTCGCGAAAACTACCGGGCCCTACTTATTCTTACTGTTGTTATCTATGAAAAGAACACCCACTTGAAACTACGTACGCCACATTTTGAAAATTCAGTATGCTTGTTAGTAACATGATTTTGGGGCCTCTGTAAATAGCTAGAAACGGCTTTTTTAGACTGCTGTAACTCTGAAAATACTACCTGAATCCGTAAATTGCAAAAATAGTTGCGTGCATTGGTCTATAATTCATAATATGCAACAATAAAATTTTAGGGTCACCGCTTAAAGTCCCACAAGAAAAAGAGTTCTACGAGAACACTACACGCCAGTTTAGCGCTGCGAATAGAGACCATGTGCATATCGTCCAGAGTGGTACTATGGCTCTTATCACTCCGCTGTTCCCGCGCGTCAAACGCGGAGATCGGAAACCGGTACACAGTACTCTTTAAGTATAAAGACTGCTGCAGAACTATTTTAAATGCTACACACCTTTTTTACAGTTACTATATATTTTAACCTAAATTTTCTTATTGGAAGAGCTGTTTTTAGTGCTTTATTTTTAATAGCCATAACTAACTTTATCTCTAGCATAGACATTGTATAAAATGACATTTACAATGTGAAGTGTCGGGAGAAAAATAAAGAATAATTTTATTGCGAAATGCTTATGGATATGCTCATAAATGTCTCACGAGTCTATGCGGATGAGTATTAGATGCCGTATGTTAACTGATGTACATAGAAAAACAATGGCTACATTTAATTCATTTGGCTGGGAATTAAAATCATTGGGGTGGTGAATATATATTTTTTTTTCGTAAAAAAAGTTAAAAAGTGTTTTATTTAACGACCAGTACTTGTCGCATACGTTTATCAAATAATGCTGTTGTTACGATGACATGTGGAGATATTTTGCAAATAAATATAGAAAATCTCTACGCAATATTCAGTTTTTAGTTCATATTTAGTAAAAATGCTCTTAGGCATGTACAAATTCTAATGTTTAATTGAATCTCAATGTAAGTATTCAAAAATTTGTTTTAGAAGGAAACTTCTTCTGAAGTACGGTACATCAGTTAATTAAATTCAGTATCGCATTTATATTACTTTGTCATCCCTAAAACCAAAAGAGATTCATTTAAAATTACGGTTCAGTTCGATTACCTTAAAGTGCAAAATTAAGTTTTTTTGTCTAAAGTCTGACTGTCTTTTACATTTATAGTTAACCCAAAGTGAAACGTTGTTGGCTTGCGAAAGACGACAGCAACACGAGCTTTGGAAATATTATTATCATGTATATTTTAACGTTTAGTCAGAAAATTTAACAAAAGGTTTAAATATGAAATACCATATCAACAAAACCAAAAACCGGATATACCGCAACACTATCGTCTATTCACCATAACAAATTTTCAAAACATTTATTCATTATTTGATGTACTGTATCATCTTGTACATAGATCAGTCTCGTCACTTGTACAGAGTTTTTTTTAACTGGGTGCTTGTAATTTGTGTAGTTCATAACATATTTGTTTAGAGCCCCAGTAGAGTTTCAATATATATACACATACATAATTTGTGTGCGTGTATTTTGGTGTGTGAGTGCTTGTATGATGCACAGTTACACAAAATACCACCAGTTAATGATTTAAGAAAATCTGGTGAAGAGCTTTTGAAGTCGTAAGATTTAAGGGCATGGGCCCGAGTTTCTTCGCATTTAACTACAATTATTTTTTAAAACATAAATGGGAGCCGATAACGTAAAATCGCTTCGTAACTTTGTTATGGCTGATTTAAACTGCATACTCCAATTTTGTCGAGTCAAAAGACTGCAAAATAGTTGCTAACTAGTTAATTAACGAAATTTCCGTTTAATTGATAAATTATCTCTACTCATTATGCAATTTGTCTCTAAAAAATTCATTGCATAGTAAAACCAATTTACAAAAAAGTTACGAAGCGATTTTACGATATCGACTCTCGTATGCATTTTAAAAATTATTCTCTCGAAAGCCGAGAAACTCGGGCCCAAGTCTTTAAGTATGGCTTTGCCTCGTGCAGACACGTTTATTTGCCTTGATAGTAAAATGGTCACTCTACATACAGAACAACCTAAAGTAAGTTATACCGAAACACGTCTCCTACGTCAATAATAATGATTTTAGTATTCTCAGTAATAACTTTCGTGAAAATAAAGTATCACGTACACATATTTCGGCACACCTTATTTTGGACAATTCTGTTTTTATTAGTTAACCAACAAACCAAACACTTAGCTTGAAAAATTCAGTAGGCCTATTCATTGTTTGTTAATCATCGTCACTTAGCCCTCGGAATAACATCAGGAATGGCTGCATACTTGTTACGTGGCAGTCTAATAGAAGAGATAATTTGTTGGTACGATTCCGAAGCAGTCGTGAGTGTGTGACGATTTACATAATTAGCTGGAACAGGAACCCTTGGATAGTTCAGGGGGAGGGGATGAAGACCTTTTAGACGTCAGCCTTCGCCAGTAAAACCAAGAAATAATAAACAGTAGCGAAGCGGAAGGTTGACTTCGTAGCACGCGGCGAAAATATTCATTAATTTTGTGGGGGGACCACGAAGACCCTGAAGGTCTGGCCTGCGTTAGTGAAGAAGGGGGTTGATGGGGGACGCGAAGAATAAACTGTCTTTCATCTGTTCTGAAGAGTAAGAGAGTTGGTTGTTGGAGGCGGGGTGGAATGGTAATGACACCAGAGGGCGCTAATGACTCGTGCAGAGGGAGGCCTTCCCTGACAACGGCCGCCACTGCAGAGGGGCGATAAACTAAACACCTCGTCCTCCAACTCCAGTCTGTGGAGAAGGGTCTTCAAGACAGACGGGACGGCCCCGTAACGTACAGCGAGGCATGCTCTCCCATTACGTCTTGTTTGCCGCCCTTGTGTTTGGTCCACGCTGATTAATCTACGGACGCTTTCCCGAGATGTGTTCATTTTAAAGTGGCCGTGCTGGAGCAAGTGGGTCAACCGCTAATAGGGACGTAACGTTCATTTTACCCAAGATCGTTTTTAACACGTACGATTTAGTGTGTTAGTCTTCACGAGTCTGGGCGCAGTGGCTATGGCGCTAGACCCCGCTCAATGATCCATGTTCCAATCACGGCGGTTTGGCATGTTTGAATCGTGTCGGACGATGAAGTCGGTTGAAGGATTTTCTCGGGGATCTACCGTTCCCCCAATCCCTTTGTTCCGGAAATTTTCTAACTTCCGTCATATCACCTCTCACTGCTTTAAGGAATGCAACTGTAGCAAAATGGCCCCGGAAAATATTACACTTAGTACGGCACGATTCTTAAAAATACAATAACAAAAGGTCATCTATTTGTTTTTAAATAATTGCAAGGTATTTTATTATTTGTCAAAATATGCATTTACTGTGTGGCACCTGCGCTGAATTAAGGTTAATTCTACTACAGGTTAGGAAGATCAATGTTATAAGTTTGGCACAGGGAAAATTTCTGCCACTTGAGCGCTGGTATCGCTAATGCAACAAACTGACCAATCACAGAGCTTTCCTAAATTTTAAGATTTATTAAGTTGATAATTTGAAACGCCAAATTGGTTTCTTTTCACTTTAAAATTAAATTAAATGACAAATATAATTTCCAAGTTTATTTAAATTTAATTTTACTGCGGTTTCGTATTTATCTGGTCTCCTAGCGATCGAAGCGAAACTAGTGGCAGAAATTTTCCTTGTGCCAAGCTCTCCCATAAGAAAACGTATTTTCTTTCTAACCTGTAGTAGAATTAACCTTAGCTGAATACACACTGATTGAGATGGGTGATTTATAAAATAACACAAAAATTTAAAAAAAAAAAAAATGGTCTAGTTTTGTTACGAAATTTCTTCAAATTATTGACAAAATATGGTTTAATTGTCTACCTTAACAATAAATATATTTGGAATATTAAATTCCTACACTAAACAACTAGTTGCGTAATATTTTAAATTATATCAAAAAGCGGTTATCAAACTAGTCTACGCCAGGAATTTTGCACATGAAATGTCTCGTTCTCGAAATTTCTCATTAAAACTAGCAATCGTCTAATATTCTCGTCTCTCCATTTGCTCCTTACCTTTCAGCACTCCTGTTATCGTATACTTCTCACTGGTTCACCACCACCGCTTGCTGACAACTACTGTACTTCTTATCTCGTCTCTCAATTTGCTCCTTACATTTCAGCACTCCTGTTATCGTATACTTCTCACTGGTTCACCACCACCGCTTGCTGACAACTACTGTACTTCTTATCTCGTCTCTCAATTTGCTCCTTACCTTTCAGCACTCCTGTTATCGTATACTTCTCACTGGTTCACCACCACCGCTTGCTGACAACTACTGTACTTCTTATCTCGTCTCTCAATTTGCTCCTTACCTTTCAGCACTCCCGTTATCGTATACTTCTCACTGGTTCACAAAAAATAGTTATGGATTTTCGAAACGTAAATATTAGCTTATATAGTTTAATGTACTTGCTATAAAAATCACGTTACGCAAATAATCCGAAAATAAGCTTCATTATTAAAACATTTACCGAAATTTTAATATTTTGCAGAAGTTAAAACCAACGCTAGATATTGACGCAACTTACAGTTCACTTACGAATAAACTTAGTTAAATAAAATTTTTGCAAGGTTTTCTTAATACGTTAAAGGCGCGTGTGTTTAATTTTTCTTGAAATCCTAGTACTGCACAGGTCTAATAAAACAGTACTTAAAAATAACAATTTTTTGATGTAATAAGCATATCTATTGGTGCTCTGCAAACGGCCATCTTGACTTTAAATTAAGGTTTTTCAGTTTATCGAAAACGTTTAATCAAGACATTTCTAGTAAAGTGAATGTATAGAGTGCTGATCGGCCTGCGCAGTAGCAAAATCCTGATGCAATCATGTTTTGTTAAGCCTACGAGTACGTGACCTCCTGACGTATACAATGTGGAGGGCGTTTATATTAGTACAGCCTATGTTCATGCCCGTTTGTATTTGATTACAGTTTAGTGCAAAACTTTCCGAATTCGTAGAATCACTCTCGACCACGGCCGTAGAAGAACAGGTCTGGACACTCGCCTGGAAACTTGACCCCCTTGTTGTTTGGCTGCAGTTCACCAAGTTACCGAGAGTGTTGTGCGTTATTTGCCACATGCGCAGAAACCTATCATCACTCTATCTTACATTCAGTCTACGGTACGAATCCATAAAAAGCCATGCACTGAAAGCTATCGTTAAGTCAAATGCTTTTTTTTTTTTTTTTTAATTTTTTAACCGCCTTAACTGAAGACCATCGTGACTACAACAATAATTAAAAATCAATATGTATTGTAATCTTACAGTTACATTTTTTTAGTACGGTACAATCTATAATCCTTTAGTGTTATGTAGAGTGGCTTGTTTACATTTAAAAGTAGCAGGAAACTATAAATTATCTCAGAGTGAAAAAGTCACTAGGGGGTCAAAGGGCTGACTTAATCCCAAACGCCCTATACACTATCACTATCGGCTTGGCTTCGCCTGTCAAATTTAGAGGTCCTATACCACCAGGCGACCGAATCCTGATCATTATTCGTTGTCAGTAACAATGCATATTCACTCAGTGAGATTTATAGAACTCTGGGACGTGGGGGAGACCGGAGTTAGCCAACTGAAAAGTTGTTCAGCAAGTCTACACATATAAAATATATTTGTGGTAACCACGAAATCTCTTGTCAAAGTGTACCTAAAGAAATTAATTTTTTAAGTTCTTACAAAATGTGTTTTGTAGTCACTGCAAAACTTATGTGGTTGCGAATAGGAAGTTACTAATGTGTGTTTTTTTTAGTTATGCACGTAGTGTAATTTAGGGGTTAGCTTAAATTTAGAATATCCTATTGTAAAGAAGCGAAGTATTGATCAGCTTAAATTTCAGCCAAAAGCACAAAATTACTTATTACAAGTCAGTTTGAAATTCCTATCCATCACAAGCTAAAGTAACCTTACCTTGCATCCGCTCATACAAGCCATAAAGTGGTTCATAAGCTGAAAATAATTATAATTGCCAGTTAGCAAGAAGTTCAAACTAACTTAACAAATGTGAAACTAGGACAATTTTGCCACAATTAGCTACATGTTACTGTTTGCGAAACAGTGGCCAGCTGAGCGACATCGTGTATAACATAGAGAAATCCTGGAGACGTTGAAAAAGCAAGCTTCTTGCAATGTGAACCCTTTTCGCAAGTACAACATTTTACCTGCATCATCCAAACAACTGCGATCTCCCTACAGGCTGTGTTTGTGTGTGTGTGAGGCAGAAAATCGATGAACTGCTAAGGTTGCCGCTGACCGGCAAATGTAACTCATTATCGCCCCTCCGCACAAGCCACTCAGATGACGTGCAGTACTTTACTATTGTCCATTTTTCCTATGGGACTTAAAGTGGTGACCACATCATTTTATTTGCGGGCAGCATAGTTCAAAGTAAAACGCTCGTTTCTATTGTGTTTTTTTAATTCTGTTGTTAATTTTACAGGCATGGCAGTCTGGAAATGCCATTTTTACCCATTTTTATGGGCCCGAAAAATATGTTTCTAATAAACGGGCATAATTTTTCATACTATACCGACGTAGTTTATAGTGTATGTTATTTTCGCAGATATAGAAATGTGATGCGCATTAAATAGTTTCGCCGAGAAAAGAATAGTCGTAACTCACTGCACCATTTCAAGCGCAGGTTGGGATGGCCAAACAAGCGTCACTTTTTTTTTTTCATACGGATCTTTTAGTATTTTAAATATAGGATTAGTGGCAAAATACTTTCAACTGGGCTGTTCCTTTCTACATAATTTTATGTAAAACAACTAAAATGCTTATATTTGTTCCAATTAATATTCAAGCATTAATTTTTAAAAAATTAAATTTGAGTAATCACAATGATTTCAAATTAACCAGCCTTTTAGCAAGGGCGACTTTCGTAGAACGAACAAGAAGACTGGCATCTTGTAATTTTGTAAGAGTTGGCAACCGGCGAACTGACAGTCACATAAACTTAACAAAATGTCTGTGCTACATAGTTTCCTATGTGTATATCATTGCTCACGTGTTTTTCTTGTGATCCGTTATAATACATTTTGTATCATTTTCTCAAACGATACATTTTATTATTATAAGTCTCAGAGCTGACAGGTTTGTGTAAAATGATTGTTTCGGTGACAAGCTAAATGCCCGTTCTCCCCTTGGAAGTTATCTCAGAAGAATGTTATGAAATGTGTCACGGGCACTAATGTAGTGTTTGTTTATGGGGTTCTGCCTGTCTGTAACGACAGAAAGATAACGCACAGTCCTACTGCACAAAGGCAACCTTTTAAGAAAAAAAGAGAAGGGAGAATGGTAGAAATGCTTGTTTTATTTTGTCGTCGAAGCAGCCTCGCTATCGGTAGTCGATCGTAAATCAACAGAGTCGTAACTCAAGACTCACCACGGCTGGTTTGGTCCTGAAAGTCCTGGTAGGGTGGTCGAGTACGCGCCCTCAGAAGGGATTCAGTAAAGGAACTCAGTTCAGTTTGGTTAAGTCTAATTGAAGACTTAACATTCATAAGGGGCTAAGTACCAAAAGGTAAGTTTCTAGATAATGACGAAAACCGTATATAGCGACAAACAAATGAACAAGGAATTATCCAAATGCGTTCACATATTTATTACAGTAGGAAAGTAGTAAATACGAGTAATCGAACAGTAATCAATACAAAACACTTACGAACATCAATATATATTTTTTCAATGGACTATAATGCTTTGATGTTACTCCAACCATGTAATTGTGCTGATGTACGGCGCGCATGAATATCACTAGGAGATAGCACTTGGTACATCTTCGACCTAATGTTTTGGCACCTTTCTATGTACAGTACCTAACTCATTTTTGTCGAAAATAGTACTTAGCCTCTTTTGAATGTTAAGTCCTCAATTCTACTACAGGTTAGAAAAAAAATGTGTTTTCTTATGGGAGAGATTGGCACAGAAAAAATTTCTGACGCTAGTTTCGCTGTTATCACTAAGGCACCAGAAAAATACGAAACTGTAGTAACATTAAATTAGAACAGTCTTTGAAATGACAGAAGTCATTTAGCTTAATTTTAAAGTGAAAGTAAACCAATTTCGCGTTTTAAATTATCACCTTAATGTAACTTAAATTTCAGGAAAGTTCTGTGGTTGGTTAAGTTCGCGCCCAAGCGATACCAGCGCTCAATTTTCCTTGTGACAATCTTTTAACATTGATCTTTCTAGCCTGTAGTAGAATTAAACTTAGTTCGGTCAGAAATATTACGTATTCCTTTGCTCTTCGTCATATCGTGTGCATGTATACTGTAAATGTTGGGAAGAAATAAAACTGATTCCAGTAGGCTGTCATGACCAAAAAAAGTGTTCCACGTGTGAATACTCAGTTGAAATAACTGTAGTTAATAGTGGCATACTAATGTAAGTTAATTAATGAGATGTGCGACAGTACTGCATTAGAATAAGAAGGCTATTATAAAAGTGAGAGAATTGTGAATAACTAAAAATCATCTAAGCGTCCGAAACTTGTACAAACAATACAGCCAGAATAGGAAGTTGTCATTTTAAACTAGGATTTTATAATAAGTAACTTGATATTAAAACGAACAGTAAAATAATTTACCTTATCTTATCACAGCGCAGCACAAGCAAATATTTCGACAGTTATTTAAACATTTATTCATTTATTTATTATTATCTTTCAGGATAGTGACAGTAAGGCGTTTGCTTTCTCTTGCTCTTATAACTATTTACAAACAAACCAAACTCATATTACAATTACTGCTAAATAATAATAATAATAATAACTACAAAAATGAGAGCAATAAATCTACTAAATACATCTTGGACACTATAATTAACAATTCTAAAGAACAATAACCGCAAACAATATAGAATATTAGCTGTTCAAACTTAGCGTTAGGCTTTAATTAATAGCCAAAATGAAAACCAAAACATAACTCAAACAATTTCAGTTCATAAAGATACAGTTATAATATTTGGATGTATTTGAGAATCTTCATATTTTACGTACCGTATAAAATTTCGACCAGGAGTGATAGCGAGATTCTAAAGTTGGCTGGTAAACTGTTCCATACTCGAGCAACCGAAACGGCGAATTATCTTGAAATTGAAGTTTATAGGTGGGCAGGGATGGTAAGCCGATGCAATTACTTAGATAGTGTTTTGAAGTGGTGACTGTTTCCCAAATTTCCAATTTTCCTGTCAGGTATTCAGGGGCAGCATCTGGCGATGATAGCAACTCGTAGGTCAGAATTTGGCCTTGACTAAAACGTCTGTCGTTTAGACTTAGCTAATTTTATCATCCCGTATACATGGATACACGTTCTCGTGGCTCGAGACCAAACACAACGAGCACAGGTATTTTTGTACGTTGTAGTTTCGCTGATAAGTTAACATTTAGTCGGAAAGTGGCTACGGTGGCAGAGCGGTCAGATCACTGGCTTTCCACTAAGACGAACCAAGTTCAATCCCCGGCTGGGTCGGTCTCCGAATTTTCGCATTAGTGCCAGACGATGTCGCTGGCCGGCGGATTTTCTCGGGGTTCTCCCTTTTTCACCGCCCCTCTCATTCTGGCGCTTCATCATCGTAGTGCCTCATTTCATGTAATCTTTCACGCAGATTGCCTACTGCCTTCCATTAATAAAATCTGCATTCGGGGTGCGATAATGAATCAAGAGGGTCTGTATAATGTTAACTTACGAGCTGTGAGGCAAGAAGTACTTATTTATATTTAGTGTATGTAAAACGGGGTACGAAGAACGATTTATTTTGGTTACATAATCTGTCTATTAAATATATTCATTAATGATGACGATGGCACCAAGGTCAATCACTTATTTTAAAAATAATGAAATTGATTATTCCAAAATTAAAAAAATCCTAATGCAGGGTCTGCTCGAGACCGGTTCATGCAGTGCAACGGAACAGGGCACCATTATGATGGGGCACCAAAATTCGTAAAAAAAAAAAAAAAAAAAAAAAAAAAAAAAAAAAAAAAAAAAAAAAAAAAAAAAAAAAAAAAAAAAAAAAAAAAAAAAAAAAAAAAAAAAAAAAAAAAAAAAAAAAAAAAAAAAAAAAAAAAAAAAAAAAAAAAAAAAAAAAAAAAAAAAAAAAAAAGTATATATGCTGGTTGTACATATAACAAAACGGAGTTAATAAAGTCAGTGTATAAATAAAACCGAATACAAGTATTACCATTTGAAAATCATTAATCAGTATTATATTTTGTACGAATGTGTAACTATTTGTGAACATTGGTTCGTCACTCTTAATTTATTTGAGTATCACAGACTTAATTAGTTAAAAAATAAAGCATTAATAAGTGTAAAAAAGTCACTCCGCTCGCCATATTGTAAAAAAAAAGTGTACGGTTTTGTTTAGTTTGCCTAAATAACAAAATACGACAGTAAACAAGGGGAGAAGGGGTCCGCCATGCTAAGACTTCGCTCAACCCTGAAGAATGTACAGAGCCGGCCCTGGGACTATGTTCAGCCGAAAATTGACTTGTTTTCAAATAAAACGTCACATCACTCAACAAATAATCGGAACAAGACCATCCCTCCCCAAGCAAAACATGGCACAGATTATTGTTTTGTATACTCGTTTTATCTAATAAAATCATCCCTGTTATCGATGGAACAAATAAATGTGCAGTGAAGTGAAGAGATTTTGGTCAGCACTAACCTCTAAGTAATTTTTGTTTAGACCACGGCCGTAGAAGAACAGGTCTGGACACTCGCCTGGAAACTTGACCCCCTTGTTGTTTGGCTGCAGTTCACCAAGTTACCGAGAGTGTTGTGTGCCTTTGGCGCTGCAATCAGGGCGGTTGGGCTTAAACTCCGCCCACTTCCCTCCCACTTTTTCGTGTTTACATCATAAAGATAAACAATTTATCAAAACATATGTTTTATCAATTTATGAAATACTTCCTTCGCTCACAATTCTAAAGCATGGCTACAGCAATCTTTATTTATACTTTATAATGTAAACACTGTAAAAGAATGGGCGGAGATTGAGCCCAACCGCCCTGATTGCAGCGCCAAAGACGCACAACACTCTCGGCAACTTGACGAACTACAGCCAAACAACAAGGGGGTCAAACAAAATACATTGTACTTCTACGGCCGTGGTTTAGAGTAAAAGGAGCTAATATTCCCGCTTGCTGAAGTTAATTATATCAAGGAGGAAGCCTTCAAACTACCGGCGACTTTCAGCATGACATACGAGCATCAGCGTTAACGTTACCAATCCCGGATAAGTGATATGAAACTTGTTAATTCGTAATTACCAAACAGCGTTCGGCAAACTGCTGCGAAGTTGTTGTGGATTTGCGTTTCCTCGAACTTGACGCTGCAGGGCAGATGAAGGAAGCTGCGAAGGCATCTCGGATGCACGTCTTAACCCTTCCAGGGTGTTAGCTCAGCTAATGGACGACGCGCGTCTGGCCCGAGGGCTTACATGTCGCAGTTAGCATCTCGTGATTGTATCACCTCCGGGTAGTCGAGGGAGGAGCGAGAGAGTAGAGATCCCTGGGTGGTTCTGCACCACGGCTCCCGACTGTTGCAGAGCCGCCAAGACAAACACGCCAGCCAGCCAACCACGAGCGAGCAAAGCCTGCAAGCACAACACTGGCAGGTCGTGTGTCAACATTGCGCAGGTCAAGATTTGTGATAGGCTTGAGTTGAGCACAGCACTGAGTATTCCAGGCTTGAATAAACACGCAAACACATTCTGTCAACATTCGGAATGCTCGTACAAACACAACAAATATTTTCTTGGGTTTCCTGGCGTAGGAATGTGCTTTTCGCTTTGGGTTTCATTAACAAAATAACATTTATTGTTTTGAGGACATATTTATATTTTTTACATTTTCTACCATGCTTATTTTTACTAAAACCGCAATACCTATATGAGATACGAAAATGTTATCTCAATATTCCACTCACGAAACATTCTCTTTAAGACAGTTTTCTCAATTTACTATATTGATATTTCCTGAAAATACATAATGCATTTGTACCTCGTAAACACAACTACCAGTGTATGCAGACAGCAGTACACAGTGGAATTTTATTTTCATTATATTTTTTAATTGTTTCATTAAATTATGTGACTGATATAAATAGCATTTTAGCAAATACCAAACATTAATAATGGTAATTATGAGTCAGTGTTTTGGAACGTCTGGTCGCAATCAACTTTATGACAAACACAATATGAGTTTACTTAGAAAAGAGCCCATTAAGGGTGTCCAAGTGCGATACTAATAATTTTATATTTAAATGAAATATTGTTAGTATTGTAGACGATACTTGTGAGTGCAGTTTCCTCTTGCGAAACAATTTTAGCTCGCATGGTTTTCTCATATCGGTGCGCCGAAGTAAAAATTTGCATGTTCCGCTGCCATACAAATAGTGAAAACCAATTTACTTACGTAGTGAAATAATTCACAGTGAAATAACATTCCATGGACTACATAGTAAAATATTTGAAAAAATCCCGCGAACTGTTTTTGTATTTTTAATACATTGCTGAATTTGCAAAATTTTTCTGTAAATTTGCGAGTTTTTTTAATTCGAAATATTACGTTTTGGGTTATTTATTGTTTTGTTCCATAGCTCATGGGATGTAAGTTCACAGTAAATTATTTTTTATTTTTGTAGGTCAGTTGGTTTTCACTATTTGCATGGCAGTGTAACAAGAAAATTTTGACTTTGACACCCCGTTATGAGAAAACTATGAGAGCTAATATTGTTTCGTAAGAGTAATATGTACTCACAAGTATCGTCTACAAAACTAACAGTATTTCATAAAAGTTGAAAATTATGATTTTATCGCAATTGAACACCCTTTAAAAACATGCTTAGTATACAGCTTTTTATTAGACTGATCAAACAATTAAAAACATCTTTTGGAGTTTTAAAACATTAAAAGGCCTACAAAATACATATAATTTTTATAAATTCTGTACAAACGATTCTGCATTATAAAATGTACCCAACATGAATGAGCTTATTAAAATAATAATGTATAGGCTACATTTGAACGAATTACTGTGTTTTTGCATATAGTACGGTTTTAAAGACTAAAATGATAAAAAACAAACAAGTTTTCTTTTTGCTATGTGAGAAATTAACGAAAAAATAAACAAATTCAAACAAATAACACATACGACCAGCATACCGTACTCTACGCGATATTTTGCCAGAATTAAGGAAATAAGTAAATTAAAAGCTCTCCAACTTAATAACGAGTGTGTGATGTGATGGGAACAGTGGACTGGTATGCGGCCTAGAGCCAATTTTGTAAGAAAAATGAGTATGAAACTGATTTTAAAATGTTGCATAGTATATTAATATTAGTGGAATATCAGCACTGCAGATGCCCCAACAAGGATATGGGGTTGAAACAATAAATTTGTAGAAAACTTCTAAATAGGCGTAATCATGTAAGCTTGCCATTATTGTCAGGGTTGAAGGGAGAAATGGCACTTGTGTTATGAAGGAGGCAGTGGCTAGGTAAGCAAGTGTCAATAATATGAGAAAAAATATATTTCATTAAATCAGTTATAATGTATAATTTATAGATAAATAATATTTTCGAATTATTGGAACAAAACCAGCAGATAGCTGACGAGGGTATTTAGGAAGGAGATGGTAATTAATCATTTGGAAATTTCTAAGTCATATATGCATAAATGTTGCAATACAAAATAAGAATATAATGCGACACAAAAATTAATTTATATAATTAATAAAACTTGTGTAATGAAGTATGTTCGAGGGCAAGGGTGTAAGTGGTTAGGTGTGCGACTCAGCTTTTAAAACTTTTGTATTATATTTAGATAAATTGTAAAATACATGACCGAAATTCAAATTGTCATATACTTTATTGGGTGAAAGGTGTGTAAAATGCAATTAATCGGAAACAAATAATAGCATTTAAGTAAACTATTACTACTAAAATTAATATTAAAACCCTAAGTAAAACTATAATATAGATTTATTGTGAATGTATTAAAATTATAAATAAAAAATACGTCTCAAGGAAAATTAAGTTAAAGTAAATAATAAAAGTATGTAAAAAAACAAAATTTTAATATAATAATTAATATTTTAAGTATTTATAATAAAAGTAATACACAAATATTGAACCCATGAGCAGTGAGGCCATCTAGCCGCTTTGAGATGACAGTCAGTTTTGGCACATCGAGTACGGGAAATTTTTGTAGACCGGGAGGGAAATTTGGGAAACATTAAGGCGAAAAAGAAAAATTACGTGGAAACTTCTAGAAATTAAAAAAAAAATTGTGCGGGGAATAACATCATTCACTTTCATCGTCACCCTTGTATCAGGCGCCAGCAAAACAAAAGCTACCAGTCATTGTATCAGAAACGAGAAAGCCCTACTACCATACAACTTTAGTTTTTGTATTTTCCTCCAAAATACTGTCCACAAATGCTACCATACTAAAATTTATTCGCAACAACATAGAATATTTTACGAATTAGTTTTTGCGTTGCAAACGTATCGATGTTAATTCTGAAGCAACTTTAATGAGGGATTGCTATTCTTTTAATATTTATAGTTTCCTGTGTCAAATTAGACTTCAGAATATTGTGTGGAGACGTGTTTAAATATATGACAATATTTTACTTTTTTTACGGAGTCAGAAAGAAGGTCCATCACTTTGCAAATGACTTTCTCTTTCCATTTGCCATTTCTTAAAAGCTTATCGGTACTTCTTCACCAGAAAAAAAGCACTTTTCTCTCTTCTCCCTTACCTCCGCTGTAAATACTTTTACAACTTACAGCTACGATATGAAGGCGACTCGCTACCAGACCATTTCCGCAAAAAAAAAAAAGTGTCACTTGTCACCCGTCTGCCCATCTTCGTATTTTTATCTCCAACTTTTTTAATATCGCGGTGTGTCTTTTACGGCGTTCCGAAGCCCGCAAATTGTCCGTCAACCGCTTCGTATTTTACGTTCTCCGCCTCGTACTAGGCGACCAGCAGTGTCGCGTAAAAGATTGTAAATCGCGGCGGTAAGGTACTTGCCGGGACAGGATTGTTATGTTTATATCAACGACTACCCTTCAGCCTCCCAACCCGTATTTCGGACCATCACCCATAAAAAAAAAAAGAAGACCCGAAATGTTTGCGGGGCTGACTGACTTTCGTCGTTCGCGTCTGGTGCATTTACTTCTTAGCGTGCGGCCTCCGGCACGGCGGGGGTCGACCGTAAAAACGACGACTTACGACAGGCGCTAAGACCGAGACGGGATACGTTCCGACGCGATTATCCTCTCGTTGCCGAGTAAGGGAGGGGAGAGGGACGTCACCTCCCCTTACGTCCTCCCCTTCCAGAGTGTTACTGCGATCTCCACGCTGATTTCCGCGAGTCGCCGTACGACGTCAAACGTAACGGTCGGCGATTGGCTTGGCTCGGTGCTTGCTCCACGTTTATTTCCCGCTTGTTACGACACCCCTGAGAGTCACATCTCTGTCCTCAGCAGCTCCTTGCCCAGGACCTTGCGCTGCTATGGAATTAAAATAGCGTATGTAAATTAACTCAAAACGGTTAACATACAAATATCCTATCTCGTGTTCACTTAAAATTATGAAGTATGTTACTTCATCGCATTGTAAATTTCAAAATTGTAAAATAATGCCTGTTCTTAGTCTTAGCTTCACTTAACAATTGAATACGTATAAGACTTGTACATACACGATGTAAGAAAACTGAACACCCAAATTTATGAATGTGATTAGCCATGAAAATGTAACGGAGTATTATATGGGACCGCGTTATAGCCAAGTGAATATTAAGGGAGATATGAGAACTCAAAAATCGAGTATAATAATAGTATTTTGGCAACGTACTTTTAAAGTATTTTTTAAAAATTACAATTCTGAGAACTGTGTTAGGGGCTATTGAAATCTTTAACCTGTAAATGAATCACTCTTAAAATATTTTCGCCTTCATAAATACGGTATGGGTGGTCACCCTCTTATTGCATAAAATTCCTTGGCCGCCAGGTTTATTGAACAATTTAGGTTGTGTATTTGAACAGTTCACTGTGTGGAGGATAAAAAATATCATGTCTTCCATTGCAAGAAAACTCCACAAAACTATTGCTGTGGCAATGACACAATACCTGGTATGTAGGCACAAATGTGCTATTTCTACCAAGGAATTGGTTTATATACGCTCAATGTACTAAGGAAAATGAATATATTCCAACCTCTGCATCTTTTTCATACGTACCACAGTATACTCCCACTTATGCAGGGTCGGCTTTCTAAGTTGGGCACCCCTGGAACAATTTTGTGGTGTCTCCTTCCTCACCCAATGAAAAATAAAAAAAAGTCGTACATATGAGTGTGTTTTGCAGTGGTTTTTAAAAGAAATTCCATACTAGTTGGGTGAAAATATGATTTCGTATTATCTTATAATTTTATCAAGGGGGTTGCTCAGTTAATACTTGTTTAGAGTTAATGCCGTATAAATAACACACTTAATTAGTTAAGAACTGTATCCGCTGTTTATATTGTATGATACAATTCAACAACAATTATAGGGAGGCAAATCAATATCAATTATATATTAAGCTATTTCGCCACTCAGTTTAGTTGCGACGACAGTTCTACCTTAAGGTTCCACTATACACCTGGTGTACAAATTTATTGTTTTAAAAACGTAATTTCTGTTTTAGAGTATAAATGCAAAATGTTTGTTTGAAGAACCAATATAATGTATGTGTTCTTTAACTTTTTTGCCCTAAATTTGCGTTACTTGATAAATTCAATATGTAAATAGTGATAGGAAAATATCTGTATCCATTTTTTCTATCACTGTTTCAAAATTGCATTTAACGCATCAAACAAATTTTACGCAAGGGTGTTAAAGAACCCATACGTTACATTGGTTCTTCAACCAAAATTTTGATTTATACCCTGAAACAAATATACCGGCTTTAAAACAAAGCATTTGTATATCAGGTGTATAATGGAATCTTAATAGTTGTTGGTTTCCGAGGCTTGTGTTATGTAGCGGTTACGGCGAACACAGCTTGGTGACGATATCGAGCAGACTGACAGACAGACGACAGGCAGGCAGACAGACCTAAGGGTAGAGTGACACGCCCCTTTATTGCGTCGTGTGTGTCAACTAGTTAGCTCTCCGGAGTGGCGGGATATCGCTGCTGCATTAGGCCGTGTTTAATGTTATCTTTCCTTGGTCGAGTTTGCTAGTAAGCTATTCCAGACGACCTACTAGCCAAGGCCTATCTGTCTTGTGTTTGAATAACTGGGTACACCATAGTTAGGGCCATGATTTTGCCCCACTTTGTTTAAGTACCTTACGTGCATATTTGCAGTTCTGCTTCACGGTTATAGGCAGTGTGTATTTTTTAAGTGACGTTTCTCATCTGACTGTACCAATCACAGAAAGGTACTACAACAGCACATGTCTGGGATTTACGGGTAGAACCTCACAGTGGTGGTTACAAGGGGGGGGGGGGAATTGGGGAAAATACCCTCCCCCCCCCCCAAGAGCCCAACATTGCATTATAAATGTTATACTTTTAATTCAAACTAATGAAAATGCAGTAGGAGTTACGAACTTTGCAATATGTGCTAAGAAACTGAGTGTAAACTTTTTGAAAATGTTCCAATTTGTGTCTGTTTTGAGTTAAACATTAACGTCCAAAATCTTCTCAAAGTGCACCGTTTTGCATTTTAAAATCAAAATTTTTCCGAGGGAGGGCCCCCGGAACCCCCCGCTTTAAATCGGCCAACCGGTGCTAGCAAAAATATATTTTCTTAACCCCCCCCCCCTCCCTCCAATCCCATTCTGTATCCTCGCCTGGAATCACACTACACTTGACAGTTAAAACAGCGAATCACTGACCATGAATCATAACTGTAGATGTGCATGCAAGACAATGGAACTAACTGTGGCAACATTCTTTTCGCGAAAATTTCATGGCTCTAATCATGTTTCATAACAGCATCTTCCCTTCCCCTCCGATCAAGAATGAAGGTCATCCTGGACCGTGGAGGCTGTATTATTTGGTTAGTCTCTTCTGACAGCCGGATTCACAACTAAGTATATAATGTAAGTACGTACGTACGCACGTTAGTTTATTGGGATTGTATTCAGAAAACCATACGTAGATATGTACCAAACAATCAAAATTGTTTTTGTTAGTGCTAAAGTCAACAGTAAATTATGGCACATTAATAGTTGGGGCACGAAACAAATAAAAAATTCACGATAAAAAGGGAAGTATTTTAAAAATGCATTAAATTTTAACTATCTCTTAGGGTCTTACGACTGCTTAAAGCTGGATTTACATCAACCACTTAGCGTACGTAAGGAGCAGCAGGTCGACCAACTCAGCCACGTGCGTACGCACGCTACACAGGAAAAAAAAAAAGTACTTTTACATAAAAATTCTCTGGAAACTAGTTTCCGAAAAATCTTTTAGTTACTTTACAAAAATATTGTAAACTTTACAGGAAACGCTTGCAAATAAACAAATATGTCTGTATATTTACAAACATTTTGTACATTTACAAATAATAACTGTGCATTCACAAACAAATTCTTCTACACTTAACAACAATTGTTTGAAGTGTCATAAATTTTTTTCGGCAAAAAGTTTCCAAGATTTTTTTGTACAAGTACAAAATATTTTGTAAAATATGAATGGTCGTCGAAGGTATTTTGTTTCATATCAAACACTCTGCTGATAAAAAATATATCGTGCTGGTCCAGACAGGTATTTGGAAAATTTAAACCACTTTAAAGACCTGCGACATGCTTGTTGTAGTGCCTAGGCTGACAAATGTTCTTACATTAGTTTACAAGTTTTTTGTTGTAAAAGTACTCATTTTTGTGCTGTCTCCGTGACGTGAATTCTTGTATGCACACTCAGTGTTTCTGCTTTTAAACGTAAGTTCGTACGCTAAGTGTTTGTTGTGAATCCATCTTAAGACCGTGTAATTTTCTTTGTTTATGTGAATAGTAATACATGTAGGAATAAGCTCGCAAATTATTTAAATTTTAGAAATACAAGACGGTGAATTCAAATTTTTAAGCATTTGGTGACCAACTTTTTTTATGCTCCCAATAAATTATCTTCGAATAAATTGCATTTAATGCAATTTATGATGTGTACAGAACATATTGGTTTAGTATAAACTTCATGTAAAAATGATAAGTGAGTACTGGCACCTTGAATTATGCTTAAAATGAGTGTATTTATTTCAGAGGATAAAAGGTTATGTTTATTAAAGAAGAAGTAATCAGGTTTAATTTGATAAATAGTTCAGTACATGTAGATATCTCAAAAACCTTGTTTATAGTCATATTCATTAATGTTAGTACACTGTAAACTAAAAACCTTGTTATATTCAGACTCCCTGGTTGTAAATATGCCCTTAACCTTACCTGAGGTGAGTATGGAGCAACGGAGGAACGCAAAAGCGAGGGAAAAAAGGAGCAGTATGAGAAAATCCATTGACCAACGACAACATACACTATGTTACCTACCTTATAGAAAGGATAAACGTATACAATGGGAAAATATACGTCACGATAGACTGTCAGATTCATCGCACTTGAGGTGGTTGGTCTCGAGTGGCAAACAGTGTAGTGAGATGACTATGCCTCATGCCCGTCTGAGACGAATGCGACGTCATTGTTGCTGCTCACTACCAATCAGGCAGATAATTACCAAGTCAGTGGACAGTAATTAACAGCCGTCGATCAGGGTTACTTTCAAGTGCTATCCGAGATTTCACCTACAAAAGAAAAACTTTCAATGGTCTGCTTTTAACCGAATGCATCTGGCACAGAAACGATCTACAATTGATGGGACCTACCTTCGCAAATTTTTTTCAAGAGTTAAATTTGAGAGCAAAGATGGAAATGTGGAAGTACGTTAATGTTTTAATGTAAAATGCTGCTGACATTGGTTACGGCATATAGGTGTCTAAATATAGTACTTTAGATTATTATGTAGTAAGTATGTATAGCGATCCATAAAAAACTATTTTTTTTGTAAATTTGTTGTTATTCCCGATCAACTAGTCTGCAAGGAAAAAGTGCCACTGAATTATAAATCAACAACACCAAAGTTTTAAAACATTTTTACGATTACATATCGCAACTCACTTGTTCATGAAGAGCACAATCTGATGTCGTTAATCTTGCATATCCCCGGTATAGGTCCCTATATTAGGTCCTCGTGTTATTTATTGTTGACTTAATGTGTACATCGCAGATGAACTACGACTGCCAACGAGAGGTACATAGTAAGAAGGCTTCCTAAGTAGTAACTGAAGTAATTAACCCGTACAAAGTAGAGTAAATGTTTAGCAGTGTTACTATACAAGCATGGTAACACCAACATACACTCACTTGTATGTTTCCTAAAAATATACAGGAACGCTATCACTGTGGTATGGATATGGGAAACAATGTTACCATACCTACTGCCTTAACAATCCCATTCATCCGTACGGTATGTTTACAAATATTTTTACAGTGTGTGTATAAACTATAAAAAAACTTCCTAAAATATTTAGGAAGTAATTAACGTAAACGTAGTATGTGACAGTTACCATACTTCCACCTTGTAAATATGCAAACTTTTACATTTGTTACAATACAAGTCTGGTAACTTTAATATACATTTGACTGTTTTATAAATACGTTTAGGAGTGGTACCATGGATGTATGGAAAACATTCCTACCATACCTACATTCCTAGCGCTCCTATCGTGTGGCAAATTTACTAACTATTTTTTAGAGTGTAGGGATCCTAAATGTTGGTGATCGTTGGTTATTGTAGTCGTGTCTTTGTGCGGAGGGGCCGTTCATTTGGCTGGGCCAATCAGAATGAGGTAACTGCGACACCACACGTCTGTGGCTTGCGTTTAGATCTCCAAGACGCTGAGAGTTAAGGGCGCGGTCTACCGCAATTTTCATCATCATTATTTTATTTTGTGTTTGTACCAGATATTTTTTTCTTGTTTTAGACACAAAATGTGACTACATTTGGCTCTTATGAATTTTTTTATCTCTCATAGTTTTCCCGTAATGGCTTGTTAAAGTCATATTTTGCATGTTTCCGTTTTAACGACTACACTAAAACAAACTGATATACCAAACTAAAAAAAATCACAGTGAATAAAGACATTGCAGGCTACAATGACATGCTCATAAAATTAAAGAATAAACATTATTTGTATTTTTTAAAATAAATATTGAACTTTTTAAATTTTTATTTTCAGTTTCAGCAATTTGCTGACCAAATAGCAGAGCTGCAGGTGTGCACATAAGGCATTGAAACAAGTTTATGCAAAATTATGATCACAAAAATATGTATTCCTAGCAAGACTATGTGATAGTTCTAATTCAGTTTGTTAGGCAATCACGTTTCTATTGAGAGTGCAAATAACGTCAAAATATAGTGCAAATTCTTCAGATTTTGGCGTGCTATTCAAAATGCAGTGACAGACTTTGGTCTGCGGGCATAGTGTTGGCCGTATGCAAGTCACAGAACCGGCGTGCAATCTTCTCGCCTAAGACATGTATATGTCTCATGGTATAATTTGTGAGTTGGTAACCCTGGGTGGCGCTGTGTAGCCACTACATATTATCTGTGATATCAAGTATATTTGGGTAGTTGTATATTTATTTTGCTTTAATTTCAATATACGCTGTAATATATTATTATTGGTAATAGTAAATTATTTATTGGTATTTGTTGAACGGCTGTTACCCCATTTCCCGAAATGGTCACTGGGTGAGAGGGCTGAGTCTGACGTCACTGAGAGTGGCAGAAAGAGTCGACAACCAGACGTCAGGCAAGATGGACGTGTATGGAAACGAACCGGACTGAACTAGTGAAAAGCCTTGAAAATACGATGACGACGGAAGTTAATTTTTTACAAGACGTTGCAGTATATTTTAAAAAGATATGTTGACAGGCAGTGCCGTTTATGAAGTCGTATTGTACAGGTTGTTTTAGTCGCCGTGCACAAGGGTACTTGGTGTGGTGCTATGTGCAAAATTACGAAGCGTATTTTGGTGTCTGAAGACGAGAGCTTTTAGGTTGCTGAAAGTTCTGGACAATAAGTGGTATCATGGAAATATCCACTTTAATATTTTGCAAACCTGTCTAGATCGCTGTGTGCGACGTCGAGGGACGGCCAGCGCCAACACCGGCGAGTCGTATGGGGAAGCAGCTGTTTAGCTACGTCACACAAATTCCGTGGAGAATCAGCTGTTTGTCTTACACGGAGTTACGGGCCCCAACGATTGCAACGAGTGCGTGCGAAGAATATAAGGTAGGCGACGACCTATGTATTTATTGCCGATAATCCCGGCAGGAAACGTAAAAATAAGATACGTCAGACTCATCTCGGCCATGAACTTTAAACGTAATTTTTACAGACTTTTTTTTATATGTCAAAATTAAATAGAACTAACGTATTTTACAGATATAATGGTAAAATTAATTCTATTTAAAATTTTGGTGTAGTTTTCTGTGGAGACTTGTTATGCATAAAATATATACATATTTTCAGAATTACAATTTTGTCGCGAAATTAATTCAACTTGTTTTGATTTAGGATCACGTCAGTAAAAACCTCCTTCAGGTGACGTGCTCAAAAATATTTTTTTGTGTTAGGTCCTTTTATAGACTTAGGTGTTTTGTAAAATGTCGCGCCTTCATGGCTACAGGGCCCTTAAGGGCACGTCCCACGCCTAAAGATCACCTCCATCAGCTGTCAATGATGATAACACGATTTTGTGATGTAATAAAAAAGATAAAGAGGATTTGTTGACGAAACGTTTTTCTAAGATTCAGTGCCAATATTTGCATACTGAAAGTTGAGAAGTTGAGCTGCAGGTATGAACGTAAGGCACTGAAACAAAGAGGGGCAAATAACTTTTCATCAAAAATTCCCGCCCCTAGATATTACACATGTGAATGAAGAAGAGGTTTCAAATAAACATATATCTGTCTAAGTTCTGCACATCGCTATGCGATGATTACACAGTGGAAATAAAAAAAAATTGTAAACAGTATTATGAGATTTCGGCGCTTCAAATACGTTGCAGTGTTTTCGCATATATATATATATATATATATATATATATATATATATATATATATGTGTGTGTGTGTGTGTGTGTGTGTGTTTTTTCGCAAATA
>PNEQ01060925.1:6726-33230 GCA_003012365.1 Medauroidea extradentata | reverse complement strand
ACGCTAGTTCGGCGCTTAGCTCGTTATGGCGATATGGCATGTGATGCGCGCTTCAAGGTCGCCCTTATATCACCGTCATTTCTGAGTCTCTAACGCGCAGGTAGGCTGCGCCCTTTCACTTCTACAACCTACATTAGTGTGGTAAATTTACATTGGAGTTTTTACAGTGTACTTCACCGTGAAGAGCCTATAGTTGAAATGTGGGGCCGCACACGTCACCACAGAGCTACCCCCAGCTGGGACAGACCAATAAAGTTGTTGTGGGTGGGTGAAAGCGACATGACACGGCGCTGGCAGGAACTGCTCCAACAAAGAACAAGGTAATCTTTGTGTTCCTCTTCTGACAGGTGTCTCGGTGATTGTTGTGGCCTCGACGTGGACTCGACGGGTGAGGATCCTTTTATGCCAGTCTGCCATTGTTGCGTATCTCTAAAACCGTCATTTTTCACTCGCTTTTGTTACAGCTGTATGAAAGGTGGAAGCCTAACTGCTTGTTGCAATACTCCTCTCCCTCTTGTTGACATCGACAACCCCTGTAGAAGGACGGGGGGAGGGGAAGGGGGCAAATCATTATGTTCGGCTGTCGTTCATAATTTAATGCTCAACTCTCTGAGCCGGATACACTCCTGCAAAGATCGTCCACTTGAGGTATTACCGTGTATTGTCATGTGAACAGCAAAATTAGTCCATAAGAAAAAATATCTTTGAGCCAAGCACATACTCCTTCATGTCTGAGACCCAAAACATCTTCCTTCTATTTTAAGGTAGGGCTGTTCTCCCTCATTGACCTACAACGGAAATATGTTGCTGCATGATTGGTTTTTACACATTGCAAGTGTAAGCGTTTGGAACACTGAATTGGAACAGGTAGTATGAATCATGCGACGTTCAAATAGCAGTCAAACTCAGTTGTGCAACACAATAAAGAATGTGAAGCTGAGTTGGAATTACTGGATTTTGTATTGTTAGGCTGTGTAGACATTTATGTCTCACAAATATAGTGTACACGGGATTGTACGTTACAAACTTTTAATAGTAATATTTTTTATTTTAGATACATGTATTATATATTTCCGCTCTCAGCAGCAAATGGAATGCGGTCTTTGAAGGCTATTCCTCGCACAAGGGCTGGATCTGACGCGCTGTGTTTTCCTTGTACGTCAGAAACTATTGGACGTCAAGCGGTGATCTCGTAATTTTAATGTCGAAAATTCACTAAAATCCACTTTAGGACTTTCGCATCAATCTGGGTACTACAACAATGTGGAAAACACGTTTATAGCTGTATTAGAAGCTTCGGAAACAATTACTTTGATACGCGCAATATTTTGAACTGTAGTTTCTTTTCGTGGACCCCAGTCAAAAATAAACAAAACCTGGAATAGATAACAAAGAGCTGAACTTTTGCTCAAGGGTACTACTCAAAATTCAAGTACAAAAAAAAATGAAAAATCCAAGGTTGCTCGCTTCCTCCAACTCGCGAGGAATAGCCTTCAAAGACCCCATTCCATTTGCTGATGAGATACTGACCAGTAGTAGGCCTAATTGAACACTATCAGTACTTGGCAAACTCAGCAGCTGAACTGAAACGGAACTCTTGTACATAGTGGTTAGAGTACCGTAAATGTCGCGGATTCAACGACCTGCTGGTTGGGCTCCATAGTCCAGCGTACGGTCCGTCTTCAGACGCTCGTTCATTGGCTGCTGCTGCACTGAGTGACCAGTAATATATATCACGAGCTAACGCGGCAGGTTTGCTATTGGTTCACAGTCCTTGACGACGAATTTCACAAAACGTGATCCAATCGCGTAATTAACGCGTGAGTAAAATAATTTGCAATCTAATGTGTTCTCAAGTGAATCTGCGAAATTTCTGGGACTCTAATAGTGATGCCTGATTTTCGCGAAAATATATCTACACTAACTTGTCTCACTGTCTTAGCTCCGCCTCTGCAGTTCTGCTTGTTTATCATTGGCAGAGTGTGTTTGTGTAAAGAAGTTCAGGTTGAAAAAAAAATAATTGTTCTATTATTGTACCTCATTGTGTTCGTTTTATTGACGTTACTTGTGACTTCAATTTCCACTTGTAAAACTTTTTTAGTTGTCATAGTTTTTCCATTGCGGCAAGTTACAGTAACATATAAATAACGAAAACTAACTGACTTACCGGTATTCGAATAGAATAACTTACACAGAAATTAGACGTCATGGGCTACATGATAAAAGATTTAAAAACACAACGAAATTCCTTTGTATTTAAAAAAAATCTGGAAATAATGACAATTCCGTTCATTTACTGCTTTTTTTTTTTTTTGCATACGGCTCACAAAATCTAATTTCAATGTAAATTATTTCATCCGAGAAGGTAAGTTGGTTTTTGTTTGGCCTATTTCTGTGTTCTCGTAACTTGCAAATTTTGACTTAAAAGACATGCGATATGGGAAAACTATGAGAGCTACAAATGTTTCATAAGTTTAAAATGTAGCCATAAGGGACGTTTATAAAACTAACATTATGTAGTGCAAATAAAACGTAAGCATTTTTCCCACTTAAGCACTCGTGAAGTAATTTTATGAAGGTAAAACTTTATTATCCAAGATAGAGACCACTGTACCTCCTAGATAATGAAACCAGGACGACGAAAATTTGAACAGCAATTACATTACTTTTTCCCCCTCCCGCGGTGCCCCTAACCCCTAAATGGGAAATTTGAGTTGTTTGTTTCTACTCTGAGTGCTTATATACTTTTTGCCTTTTGGGAGTTGTTGAGTCAAAGTTGAACGTTTCTCGCTGTGTGTGAGAGAAGGACAGATACCGACAGATAACCACAAGTCTCCAGTTTCGCAGCGTCTTGATTACAGCAGCAGTCTTATCTGAACATCCTGCTAATAGCCGCCGTGACAAGACAGATCTCTCCGAACTATCTCCACAGCGAGGCGGGAGATAGTGGTGCAGCTTCCCCGCAACAGATGGCAGGAGTGTCGAGTTTCATTGCCTACCAGACGGCGTCCGTGCGGGGAAAAACCGGCTAACTTACGTCAACGTTTTCAATTACTTTTATTTAAAGCAGCCAATGCCAATGGAGAAAACAAAGGATTGTATTGGTAATGTGTCTACTGTACAGTCAATGGCAAGCGAATTCGTGATAAGTGTAGTATCAAAATAAAAATACGTACTGTAATTTCTTTTCGTTTCTTTTGCTGCAACATTTGATAAAACTGACAAGGAAGTTTTCTACTACTATACAAACACTAGTTTTCCACTACGATAAACGCTATACGTTATATTCTTTCCCACAATACGAAATTACCTGTCTCGTTTTATCAATATTATTAGCACGGTATATTAAATGTTTTTTTTTTTTCGTAGACTACAGACCCGTCATTTATTATTTTTTTTAAATGTACTATCACTATTTTGTAACGTACTATGGTGGCTACCACCCAACAAGACAATCTGACAATCTACGTTTAATCCTAGGCGCAGTAACCACGAATTTCAGCATATGGGAATCATACCGGAATATACCGCTGGTCAACGGGTTTTCTCGGGAATCTGCCGTTTACGTGTACTTTGATTACGGCATTGCTGCATGTTTACCTCAGTCACAACTGTGGGCTCTCAAGACTATTAACTGTCCCAGATTTATCAATGCTATTTGTGTGTAATTTTTATAATGATATACAATGTGTCTGTTTTGTTGGACTTTGTAAGACGGTGCCTACTACATAACAAGTTTTGTAGTTACAGAAACAAATTGAAACAACTTTGTGACAAAGCCTATATGCTATCAAACTTAGGTCCGGAAAACGACGGCTTTCCCGTTACGATGTATGGACCCGCGCAAACATGGCAATGTTGCAACACTGTAACCGCCTCTGTACCAGGCACCAGTTCCCACAGTCAACAACAAATGCAGTGTGGCTGCATTGTGGATGGTTGCCGCTGCATTCGGAACACACCTGGAATTTTTTAACGTGTACGGGCATCGATGCGAAGACGTGCTGTGAAGCCTGCCTTCACATGAACGACGCCCATTTCAAACACTTGTAATGTCTTCATCCACATGTGCAGCATTTTGACGTTTTGATCCTCGGGAACAATGGTATTATAGCGTTCCTGTTTTATCATGTAATGTGTCATATTGGGAAAATCATTGGTTTCCGGAACTATTTATAGGATTATTGGCTTGTTTCATCGTCCTCCACACGCCCCTCTAGTTTGTACAATTTATTACCAAACATCCTGTATGTATATAATACACATTTTCACAGACAAATACATCAGGAAAGAAGCTAAACGAGTCTTTATAACAGCGATAGAAAATACGCAGCACAGACTCTGAACATTGTTTATGTTTTTAATGTTTTTTTCCTACTGGACTCTTGGGTCAGTCGCTTTTTATGTGCTGACTCAACCAAAGTTATATAACATGACGACAGTGTTTATGACAGTTTCCAAAAACAGATGGACGATACATGGTAAATCGTCCCTTTGACACTTCACACTCATTGTTTAATATCGACACTACATAATTAACATCGCCTTCATCCAGAAAATGGTACAGACCCCTGACGTCATTATCTTTCTTTACATTTACCACTGGACGAGTGCTCTCACTTGGTTTTACATTGCGAATGTAGGGAAAGATTCCAGATTTCCGGAAACGTAAAGGCTCTAAGATTTCAAAGCAGGAGTGAAACACTGAAAGTGAACCATTCTGTTGACACTTCACGATGACATGTTTCATAATAGTGCAATTTTGATACGTAGACGTAGGCTTTAGCAGAAGAACTGGTATAACTGTATTTTCCACAACTATAGAAGTCCTGCGTCCATCACATGATGAAGGATTTTGACGACACACAGAAGCCATTAGAGAAATATATGACTTGGCAGATCCAAGTATTTATTTTTAAATATATTTTTTTCTCTATCAAGTAAAATTTTTTATAGTATTCAAATTTGGCGGTTATCGGAGAAGCCTTTTCTGGGTTATCTTCTAAAATATTTAACTCCGTATGTAATGGTTACGAAAGTCATGTAGTTAATGCTGATTTAAATGCTACGTTAACTCGAAATTGGTTGAATTGTTTTGTAGACAAACGAACACTGAATTTTTATGACCTCCATTTTAGAAATACGTGTATGAGCAGTTTGAAACTAATTAGTTAACTTAATCTTCCCTATATTTAATTTCATGGGTTTCTGTGTAGTATTTTCTTAATCTTATGCAGTTCCTATCTCACAAAATTATTACTAAAAAGGCTAGGCGTTAGGTATTTTGTCTAATGCAATTTTTTGTTGTAATTATTGCGTATCAAGTTTGTAAACTGAGTGGTCTATTTTTGTAATTTTACTTAAAAAATTTTACACTGTGGCCATTTTTTAAAATAAGTATTTTGGTCATAATATGAAAATGACAAAATTGTGAAACACACAATAATATCACCGCCAGTGAGTGGCAGCTAGCTTTCCACCAAGGCGATCCGGGTTCGATCCCTGGCGGGGTCGGTCCTCGGATTTTCACACGTGGGAATAGTGCCGGACGATGTCGATGCCGGCGGGTTTTCTCGGGGATATCCCTTTTCTTGCCCCACTCATTCCGATGCTTCTCCATCCTAGGGCCTCATTCGATGTCATCCTTCGAGGTACGCAGATTATCTACGAGTTCGCATTAATAAAATCTGCATTCTGTGTGAGATACCTTGTCCCTCGAGTATCCTCCTCGTACGATATTTATTTATTTACCGCTAATGAAATCCTGTAACGAAATTAATACTTTCTTAACTAATACAATAATAAATTATATGTTATACCATAAAATATGTCACATACAGTATGGCATGAATGTGTTTTGTAGTTTTTGTGGTATAGAGCCCCTAAAATGTTAAACGCAGCTACATCTTTCTAAACGAACTCCATACATTGTCCAACAATATAAGTATTAGGGGCATGGTTAAATTTTATATAAAAGTGCCGAATTTCACGAGTTCAAACATTTTTAGGGTAACACGCACATACAAACATATGAACATACGTATAAATTATTTCTTTACTGCTGTAGTGATTGGCGCTTTTGAAGGCAATTTAATTATTTAATTTAGCAGAAGGGTATGCAGTGGGCAAAGTGAAGACTACCATTTAAAAAAATGTCTCAACAGACCTGCGTTTTTGAAACACGTGTAGGTACAGAAAGGAGCGAGCCCAGAGTACTAACTAGAACTTCCCATTTACATGTCCAAAATGAGCAATACAAAATTTCCAAGGCATGTTGTAATCTTGGAAGATAGGAAGCCGGGTGTACTTCAAGTTACGTTTTTTTAAAGGAAAATTTGTACTGCATATTAAACCTTAATCTCCTGAAAGGTTACCGTGTGAGGTGGCACAGCGGTAAACCGTTGAACTCGCATTCGGGACGATCTGGGTTCGATCCCTGCCTCCGGCCATCCTGATTTCGGTTTTCAATGACTTCCCGAAATCACTCCAGACGAATGCTGGAAAGATTCCACAGCACAGGCAATGGCCGACTCTCTCCAAGCTCCCGTCATTTTATGAAGTTGTGTCTCACCGCTTATAATGACCTCGCTGTCGACAAGACGTAAAAGCCCACTTACATTACTATCTTGGAAGGTTGCGACTTTTTGTGTAAATTTTGGTTTTAAGTGCTGAACCACTGTTTGTGAGGGATGTAAGAGGAAGATAACGTTCTACTACTATTTCTTGTTTAAAGTTAGTAACAGGATAATTTCTTTTTGAATTAAGTATCGATCGAAAACCTCAACAAACATAATGTTTGTAACAAAAATGCTAAACTCAACACTAGTTTAGCTGGTAACTTTGCCCTGTAGATATATGCAAGACTTTACTAACTCATCTGATGGGGAAAAAATATTTTCCTATCGTCAAAAACGTCACTGTAAGTACTGACAACAGAAATATTCTTTGGATCCCTCAAGTCTGCTGCGGTGGGTTCGAACCACTAGGGTCCTGATTAATGTGGTAGCAACGTAATAAATAACGTCAATGTTGCTTCAGTAGCATTTATGATGAAGTTGGAACAGTTACAATTGCTGTGTCGTAGTTTCTTTCACCCCATGAGGTCAATCCAAGATTTTTTGCTTCAGAAACATGACGGACGTTGCCGTGTGCTGATGGGTTTTCTAGGAGTGCTGTAGTTTTTATCGTCCTCTCATTCCGATGCTGATCCGCACTCAGTTCACTAGGTCATTACCAGCGCTCTTAAAATCACTCCCCTCCACTCTTTCGTCTGTTCGATAATGCAACCGTTCTGGTCACCTCGCTTGTTTTCAAAGTGTTTATTAAATGTCTCATTCATTTTTTACCTTACATCCGGCTTTACTCTGGTCAGACGACAGATATATTTAACACACAAACGCACACTAGTTAGCCACATTTTTAACCCCTTAAGTAACTCACTGATATGTCTGTAGGCATTGTAAGACACGAATGTTACTAATGGGACTGTACTTTGTTACCAATATTGCTCTCTTGGATCTCGGAACAAATGATAAACGTATGTCAGGCTCAATATCGTTGGTGGTAGGTGTTTATCAACCTAACTAAAGGCATAACCGAGAATTAGTATCTCTGGATGGGAAGTGGTATCTGAATTTCTTTTGTTCAGCCGAATACTTGCTGTGCAATATCCTCTGTACAGATAATGTGACTGAAACTGAAAATGTCAAACTATGACCGTGGCGAGTATTTTGTGAAGTCGTACCGTAAAATGTGGCGAATTGAGACATGTTGGATGACTTGGGACATATTTTCACAGTGTTTATTTTCTATGTGTGTAAACTGGGAGTGAATACTAATTTAATTTCATGGTGACATTCATAATTCGGTATATATCTCCCGTAAATTTATGTTCTAAATGTTGACATGTACGAGGAAAGTATTTTTGTTTTTATGTCCCAAGTCACCCCATATTACAGAAACGTTTTCCACGTCAATGATGATGTTCCGTAATCGAAGAGAAAGAGTTTAAAGGTTGGAAAGATTTTCAAAATACTCTTCTTTGTGTGTGGATGACGTCACTCTAGTTTCTCGCGAGGATCGTTTCTTCCTCCTCCTTCCAGAGGAATGCCGGTCCTGCAAACCTTATCGAAGCTTCCCTTCCTCTGCCATCTCGACCATGATGTTCGCAAGTTACCACCCCCCCCCCTTTCCACCCAACAGTACGGCAATCTCGTCAAGTGGCAAAAGGAGTCCTTCCTTTTTCTCGGCTGACGCGTCCTGCCTGATTAGTCCTTGACGGAGTAACCTCTCCGCCTTGATCCCTCGGTGTCTGTCGGTGTTGACGACTCCGAGGGACCACGCCCTTTCCTGGTCCCACAATTAAACCTCCCATCCTCCCTCCCCTAGCCACGTCTTCGTGTTGACTCCGTAACGGACCTCCAACCCTTGCATCGCGACCTCCCGTCTAATTGGAGTAAATATTTCTCCTCGAGTGTGTGTGCTAGGGCGGAGGGGAGAGGAAGTGATCCCCGGCCCACGACGTGAGAAGGCAATCGGAGCGAGTAAGACAGCCGGGAGGAGGAAAAGGGAAAAAAGATTCTGATTAAAACGGGAAGCGTCTCCAAAGAAAGAAAGCACGTCTGCTTTTTCAGCAACTCCTGAAGGCGTATCCTATCGACGGCTGCTTGTAACAAAATTACCTAGAACTTTGGAGGCACATTTACCTTTGCATTAACCAGTTCCATATATCAAGTCACCTTCTTTGATTCCACTTGCGGTAAATTCTACTTGTAATCAAATTCGTCTGAATGCCGTCCCTTCGTGGCTGTAAAATGAAATGCAAATACTTAACAACCGAAGATATTTGTACGCGTAAGTGACAAACTTAAATGTTATTGTAGATAAATGCCATTGCTAGTGAATGAGGCTGTGTAGCACAAACCCACAGATACACGAGAAAATGAGCAACATTATAGCCAAAGGAACAACCAAGCACGACAGAAATGGTTATAGTCAATAAGCATACAATGAATTCCAAAATAGAAATATAATCTGTGCCACGGCCGTAGAAGAACAGGCCTGGACACTCGCCTGGAAACTTGACCCCCTTGTTGTTTGGCTGCAGTTCACCAAGTTACCCAGAGTGTTGTGCGTCTTTGGCGCTGCAATCAGGGCGATCGGCCTTAAACTCCACCCACTTCCCTCCCACTTTTTTTCCAGAGTTTACATTATAGAGGTAAACAATTTATAAAAACTTACTTTTTATCCATTTATGAAATATTTCCTTCGCTCACAATCCTAAAGCATGGCTCCAGCAAGCTATTTATTTTATAATGTAAACACTGGAAAAAAAGTGGGCGGAGTTTGAGCCCGATCGCCCTGATTACAGTGCCAAAGACGCACAACACTCTCGGCAACTTGGCGAACTGCAGCCAAACAACAAGGGGGTCAAGCAAAATACACTGATAGATAGGCGAGTGTCCAGACCTGTACTTCTACGACCGTGGTCTATGCATAAAGAAAAAAAAAATCTAGAAATGGAAGTCAAACCAGACAAGGACTGAACCAAGTTCACGAAACATAAATCATGACTGCTTATGACTAGGATTTAAAGATCAATACGTGTGTATACTCATCTTAAGTTCATCACTACTCATTAAATCGTATTTTGTAGCATCCGAAAATCGCGAAAATAGGAGTTTATGCGGTTTTTTTTTTTTTAAGGTATGTAAATACTGACGCAGAGTATTTTTAAAAAATTGGGTTTGTACACTGCACCTTTGTCTGTAATGATAGGTAGAGAGGATGATATATCGCGAAAATGTTATGTGCCAACATACCCTTGAAAACGCTGTAGTTAATTACAACTCATATGATCAGGTGATGTAGGTCTGACACAACGTAGCTGTCTGCAAACGAATAATAAGCATCACATATTACAACAGCGGGATTCTTATTGGCTCAGTCAAATAGGGCAACAACTCCATATAAAAGCGAAACCCAGTCATCTTCTGATAAACCGAACGTACGTTGAAAATCAGCAAACAGTCAAGTTTTCCCGCGATAAATCATCCTCTCTAATGATACGTCATAAAATGATAGGCCCACCGCTGAATGCCTCATACAGACACGTTGTCAGGTAGAAGTCTTCACGCCAGTGGCCTAGAGGCCAGGGAGAGGCATGATTAGAGACATGCGAAATTCGCGTTTAACATTTGGTAGCAGACTAAACTTCACTTTCTTATACATAACAGAGCATAATCAGCTATTCATTTGCTCACGAACTTTTATGTGTTGTCATTTGCGTGTTTTACGTCTTTACAGAGATTGGTCTCTCTACCGTGTAAGCATTCTCCGCGGCAACTCACGACAATGTCAGCAAGCGAGAGATGTCGAACGAGCCTATAGTCACTTGGAGTCTAGTCAGCTGTCAGAACATAACGCGAATTTTGCATGTCTCTAGGCATGATGCGTATACTGTTTCGTCCTTACCGCGTCCGTACTTCTAGGCCTCGAACGGGCAAAATATGTTCAACTTAAGAGCGCCGCCTACCCGCACGTGAGAGGCTCAAAAGCGACGGAGCAGTAAGGTCGAGCTTGAAGCGCGCATCAAATGCGGCGTCGCCTCAACGAGCCAAGCGCTGAACCAGTGTGCAAGCTTCCCGTCGAACGGTTTTTACTATGGGACACTAAGCGGTGACCATATAATTTTATTGGTGGAAAATCTGCAACTAAGTTCAGTGCAGGTCGCAACCTGAGTTTCTCATACATCCGGTTAGTACATGTTGAAGTACAGCAGTCTGAAAAGGCAGTTTTTAGCCATGTTAGACCGCTTGGAACCGGTGTTTTTAATGAGCGTGGCGTCTTGACAATGAGGTTCCGACCTTGTCTGAAGTTTGTTTTCTTTTCGTACGTTGGCACAATGGGCACACATGGAATATTTTCGTGGAAAAAACCTGTTTACGAACACGCTGCAACGCATTTGAAGCGTGGGATAGGCGGCCGCCGTAAGGTGGGGGTATCAGCTGTCATATTGGATTTTTTTCTAATTCAGGAAAGAAAAGTGTTAAATAAGCGATTACAGCGTGAATTATATTAACCTTGCGCTACGGTTATAGAATCACAGTTGAACTTTTAACGTATATTTAGGACGTAATCAGTCGAGCAAATTAAGAATATAAAACAATAGTTTGGCTGATTGCGGCGTAGGGACACGTACAAAGATTGAATGTTATGATTGTACTATAGTGCAAGATATATAGAATTCACACTACAATCGCAAATTTAACACTATTCTTCTCAGAATTAAAAACGAAAAAAAAAATTAATGCAATATGGCGGCTGATACCCCACACTAAGGGGGATTGATCCCTGTCAGATCGGTATTACGGTTTTTCTTATAAATCAGGGAATATACACATAGTTTTACTTTTTTCACGCTGACAAGGCATAGTTTATTGTTTCATTCACTTTTTGGAATCCACATGGCATTGTTTCTGTTAATGTTTTGGCCTCTGTAGTCGCTCCCATAAATAAAGAAATTTTTCCTTTTCAGCTGTTTTCCGTTGTAAAATAATTAATATATTATGGTTCCAGCAATTACAGAAAATCGATTAAGTTAGTATCTATGCCTTGTCGTGACAAAAATTTTGATACATCGACTGGAACAGAAGTTATCGAGAAGAAACAGATATATCGAAGGTGGTAGGGATCCCCTCCTCGTTGCCATAAAATCACACTGCAGCATGTTTGAAGAAACAGTTTTACATCGAAACTAATACACGTGTGTTCACGCCGTTTGTCTACGAAAAGAACACACACTATAGACGACTGCCCTTAAGTACTTTCTAGACAACACACGTATTAGAAATCCCCTTTTAGGGCACGTCAAAATGGGTTAAAACGGGGTTTTCAGGCTGCTATAGCGGAAAATATACTAGTCGAATACATGTGAAACCACTTAAGGGTAGTGCATTGGACTTTAGTAAATAAAACAAAAGGGTCACCACTTAAAGTCCCATAGGAGATTTGTTTTTTCGCAAAGACTGCACGCCTTAAGGGTGTTCAAGTGCGATAAAGCCATAATTTTATATTTATATGAAATATTGTTTGTTTTGTAGACGACACTTGTGAGTGCATTTTACTCTTATGAAACAATTTTAGCTCTCAAAGGTTTCTCATAACGGGATGTCAAAGTCAATATTTGCATATTCTGCTGCCATGCAAATAGTGAAAACCAAATGACCTACTTGAACAAAATAATTCACTGTGTAATTACATTACATGAGCTATGCAATAAAACATCTGAAAAACCTACAAAGTAATATTTTGAATTTAAAAAAAAATCACAAAAACACAGAAAAAAATTTGGAAATTCAGATTTTTTTTTAAAAATATAATAACCGTTCGCGGGATTTTTCCAAATGTTTTATTACGTAGCCTATGTCATGTTATTACACTGTGAATTATTTCACGTACGTAAGTCAATTGGTTTTCACTAATTGCATGACAACAGAACATGAAAATGTTGACTTTGATGTACAATTATGAGAAAACTATGGGAGCTAAAATTGTTTCGTAAGAGGAAACTGCAATCAGAAGTATCGTCCACAAAACTAACAATATTTCGTAAAAATATAAAATTACGACTTTATCGCACTTGAACACCCTTAAGCGTTGTATGGCCCATACGACGTCGCCCTTACAAACACATGTCCAAGGTTGCAGCAGAAATAAACTCTGGATCATTGGTTGGCTGGTTAGTTAACAGTGTCGTTGCGGTAGGAAATAGGTCCTACGCTAAATTGCTGTGTTTTAGTTCAGGATAGGGGATTTAATCGTTCAGTTGCGTTTGTTTAATCCTCTGTAATATAATATCACCTCCACAGCGAGACGCTATTCCGTTTCTCCACTCATCTCCAGTCGATAGCTCGCGAAACACGCGGAGGTGGTGCGACGGTTTGTTGCACAGCCAAGCCGTTCAAGCGCGCGAACAGGCGGAGTGACACAAGCTGCAACCACAGACTAGATAGCAATACAGACATGAAATGACGTGACGGCACGTTTGATACGGGCGAACTTCCCCGCTTATTAGGTTGCCCGAGTTTGTTGAGTCCAGCCCCGCGTCTGTTTGGCTCCTGCATGTTACGGCAGGTTTCCTATTGGCCTGGCTGCCTGCTAGCAGAGCAGCCACCTTACCCTGATAGGCGGTAGACGTCTCCGCCATGTTGCTGGCCAGGGAAGCCATTTTGCTGGCGTGTGTGACTGAGTTCGCTGTCGTACCAGCTATTACACTTCTGTATTCCTATATATTCTGTGCTGCGATCTTGGGAATGGGTAGAGTATAGCGCTTCCAAGCAGGTAACAAGCCGCTTTTACTGTTTAGCTCGTGTGCTGGTCTGTACTTGAAACAATTAGCGTTGGCTGTCATATGTAAAATCTCTCGCTTCGCCTCTTCCTCACCCCCTCCCCAACCGCACTCCCTCAACGACGACGGCGAGCAGACTAGCAGAGACACTGCCTCCAGGCGACGTGGCGCGCGTGGGCCGTTTCCCGCCACGCAGAGTGGCTTACGTGCAGATGTCAAGGTCGCGGGCGGGAGTGCCGCACAGCTGTTCCAGGGCCGAGAGCGCGCCATCTTTGTTTCACGCGCGATCCAAGGTCACTGCAGCTCAACACTCCAACTTTACTAGCTAGCAACTGCATCACAGAATAAATAAGCAGTGTCAAGAACCGTAACACAATGCTAATTTTTCATTCCATTTTTTTAACAACAGTCAGATTTTCAGTCGTGGTCCAGTACCACCAACTTACCAATATCCTAATTTTTTTTTTTACATTGATTATGATCAAGTCAGAGCATCGTAGGTATTTCGTACGAGCCATTTTAAAGTCAGTATTTACTGAGTATTTCGATTTTCAGGTATCTCGCATAGGAACACATTTCAGTTTAAAAATCCAAATATTATGCCCGGAAATGACCTTGAGTAACGTAACAAATAGTATTAATTTTAACCAATATTTATAAATGAAAACTTTGCAGCTGTATTCTTTTTTTACTGAATATAAACCTGTACTTTTCTTACGTGACCAAATTGATGAAACACTCATACGTTGGTACAATGAGTCCTCGTCATAATTTAAGTGTTTTGTTTATCCCTATATAGTGACTAGGCCCTGAACTTCATCGCCATCTTCCTTTCCATTACGCTGGCGACTTCTCTCCTCTGCGGACTAGAGGTGGGTAGGTCCGGTTACTTTCAAGTCTTGCGTTCATTCCCACATCCACCTCTTTGGACCTGCTTCCTGGATCAGTGTCCGTCGTATCCTGGCTAAGTATGTGCACGGTGCAGCTCTCAATGTAAATTCAAAGTGTACACTTGGCACTCCCCAACAGTGCACGTGTTACCGAGCTTGGAAAGGCAGGTACGAGTGGAAACGTATCCGCCTTTACCACGGACACATACAATGAGCAGGATGTCCATTCCCCATTTGACCTTTTATGTATAGTTTATCTGTAAAATATTACAATTTTTTTATGTGGTATATTCAATTTTTTGTGTTGAGGAAATTCCTTAAATAGCACAATTTTGCGCCTTAAAACCGGACTCCCGCCCTTTTTTTCTTTGACTCGGGGTGTGGGCATAGCTCCTTTTTAGGAATTTCTACCCCCCGCCCAAAAAAAAAAAACTAGAGCTGGATTCGCCACTGGTCTTTAATGTGGACCTGCATCCACCACTCCGAGTAGTGATACGGGTCCATGGACATGTATCCACTCGGACCTACCCACCTCTACAGCGGACTGACGTAGATGTGTCTAGACATGATGAGAATATACCGCACGTTGAATGCAATAGAGCCACAAGTGCTAATACCTACATTGTGGGAAATCGAGGTTAAAGCTGATGAAGGCAATAAAAAATCGGAACACAATATTTGAGCACAGTTTTTTTTTAGGATGTGAAATAATGTACTGCAACAACGGCTTATTAAAATAAATGGTTAGGTCTTGAAGATAATATGTTTAGCACTTACGTACATATTGCAAAATACATGATGTTATAAACTAGTTGCATTATTCGATGCATGTAGCTTTAAGTGCCATACATATATGTCTATGTTAAAGTAAATAGTATGTACCAATCTGTAACTTTAATGTTAACAATATAATTTATTACAGAAAAATAATAAATTTTACTCTTTTACGTCAAACAAAACATCTCTGTGGAGAATTTAACCTTTAACCTTATTAGTTTTTATTATTATGGAAACCTGTCATAGTTACAAGTGCTACTTAACTTGGTTTTTCATTACTAATCATGTTTTAAATTAAGCCAAGTAATATCACAAGAGTAAAATTGCAGATGGCAATCCTCTAGTCTACACTGGAATGATAGAAGAATATTCGGAACATGCTAACAAGGTTTTCTCCTTTTCCGAATCGGATAGTTCCTCGCTGCACTTCTCATTACAGCTAGATTACTGTAAAATGACTTATGATGGCTTTTTTTTTAGAATTTCATTTTCACAAAGAGATAACAGGTCGCATTTTTTTTGCCTCGGTTATGTCTGGTTTGGGGCGGGGGGGGGGGGGTGTAGAAACGGCTCAGTGTTGGTACTGAAGGTCTGCCTCTTGTCACTTTTCGAGTGAACTTGTCTTGTAGAAAAATTTGAAAGGTTTTTCTTTTTCTACCTTTATTTCTCGTATACTTGGCCACGAAATGTTTTTGTTGTCAGTATTCACCCAAAAGCTGGTTCAACATAATTTTGAGAATGTTTTGAAATCCATGAAATCTTATGTAGCCATCTCCGATACTTTCAGACGATTACTTCTCTTTTTGGCCATCCAACCTCTGCAGAAGTATTTTCGATAGCAGTTTCCTCAACTGGAAGTGTGTTTGATATTCCGACCCCTACATGGAGTCTTTCCATCGTCCCTTTCTTACACATTCTGAGACTGCTGAACATTAAAATTTGAATTCCTCAACAAAAAAATATTAAAACTATAAATAAAATTGTGTTCAGTGTTAAAATTGCAAAATGATGGAATATGAGGTAGTAATAAAATATTATTTTACCATAAGCGCATCTTTAAAGCATTTAAGCCTAATGATTTTGGAAAATTTAATTACATAACCTCAATTTATGAATGCTTCATAGTTCGTGATTCAGTTAATCAACAAAGAAGTGCTCAACTTTACTTTTAACTTAGGATTCCTTACCACAACTATAGTTTTAAAAGTTAACACAATAATGTATTAAATTTTGTATTCGTGATTATTCAATGTGACATTTCAAATACAAAAATATATTACAAATAAGAGGTTATAGTGTGTAAACAGAAAAATTTTACAATTATATTGCATCCCTGCTTTATGTACATAAATTTAGATATGATTACTTAACCTCAGTTCGTCTATACTTTATAGCCTGTGAATAATAAATGCAATATTAATAATACGCTTACCACACTTGCTGCCACTGACAATTTTGTATGAATTAACAGAGTTCTGTTTCGAAACAGGTTGTACAAACTTGAAACGTAACATTCATTCCATCTTCAGTATTGTTAACACAGCATGAACAATACAATGAAGGTCAACAGGAAGGATGCATACTTCCAACTTTAACAAGTGAAATATCCTACGGATTCCCGTACGCCCCGAGGACTGGTAAAATACCAATTAGTAAAAAGCTTCAACACGTCACTCCTAATGGAGTTAGTAATTATCTTATGTCGAGCCTCGAATTGTTTGTTTATTATTTTTAAATATTTAGTTAATGTACAAACTAATTACAGTATCTCAAGCAATACAATTGGTTGTATAATCCATTGTCTCTAATACACGTGGAATTGTTTATTTTCCTGCACGCCCCGGGTACGATAACAACAATGAAAAATCTTCCATACGCCGCTTCTGTAACTACCGTAAACCGGGGTTACTTTGACACTTTTCGGGGTTACTTTGACACTTTAACATATTGGTTTTTGGGTTTTCTGGTAAAGAAACGGATAATCTGAGCCGATTATTTTAAATAATTCCTTTTATTCTTATAGCTAATGCTTGAAACTTTCGTCAATAAATAACATAAAAGCCAAAATTTTGAGTTGTCAAAGTTACCCCGCTAAGTCAAAGTAACCCCCGGTTTACGGTACATATTTATTGTGTGGTTCCGTACAAATAGCTTAACAATAGAATACACCACGAAGTCACCCCTGGTCTCAGAAAGTAACCCCAGTTTGCGGTACAAAGTCACAATTACAGTTCAAACCCCCCTCGGAAAACAATTTCTGGACACGTCTATGAGTCTTACCGAGCGACTGGTTCGTTTTTCTCCGGCTTGAAGCGCGAGGAAGGCTGCTGGCAATCACTCATCAGTCACGAGGTAGCGGATGGCACGGAGGAGGAAATGGGAACTAGCAACGTTGTGGACGGGTAATAGGACCTCTGGAATTGTTCCAGGAAGACAGCTGGACAATGATGACCTGACACACGCCGCAATTACTGCCACCTCGTGGTCGCCTGCACGCCAAGAGGAGGTCCTTCATCACGCTGGGACCAGAACTAGACTGTGTTTCGTGTGACTTCAGTAACATTTCACAGCTACTTACGTACAATCAAATTTTCATATTTCTTTTAATATGTCACTATGCAAGACGATTTTAGTAGCATAATGTACTTTAGGTGCTCATTTCACCATTTGTACAGAAAATTTTGTTTCGCATTGTGCTACATGTCACAAAATATTAACAGTTGTTATTGTCCACAAGTAGAAGTAGTTGTCATATTTTCCGCGTGTTACATAAAACAGCATACCTAACACAGAGTGTAAATGGTGGACAACCACATCTCAAAAGAATGACCATCCACTTAAATAAATAAATAAAATTAAATTAATTAAAAAAAGACGTAAACTGATAATACTGAAGGACCACGCATTATATTATTTTAGTTTTTAATTAGGTTCCTCTGTTTCTGAGAATAGAATGATAAGATCACGCGAATTTCAAGCAAACAACTTTCAAAAGTTCAATAAAAAGACTACAAAAAATTTATATTACCAGTTTAAAAAAATATGAAAATTAAATGTTAATTGCGTAAACTCGAATGCTTATTATATAGAAACAAACGCTGTACAAAAGACTGGCAACCTTATAACCTTATTGATTGATTTAAATTATTTCAAAATATTTACCATACTATTCCAGTGTAAAGTACTTAAGTACATGACTTATTGTAACAGCCTTAAAAATACAATGTACCGCTTATCTTTGAATTTTATACAGTATTAGTTTTCACAGTCGCTACGATTCGTTTCGACGAGCGCATTATTCTTAACGCTAATGCTTCATTCTTGCACGGAGCTGCTCGTCACTCGCTCCAACGTTACAGAAATCATGGCGTTTTAAACTACATTTACCTCCAAGTAACCCCCCAACCCCTCACCGAGGTTTTTTTTTTTTTTTTTTTTTTTTTTAATTAAAAGCATAGTTTTCCAAATATGTATCTGAAAGTGATAATCTACTCGTGCTTCTCAAAAAATTCTTCTTACTGTAAGTGGAATAACATACCACGTCTATTCAACTAGAAACAAATACCGAAAATGATAACAACATTCTCTAGGAAAATGACTAAACTGCTCATTTTACTTACGTACGTCTTTAACGACTCGGCGGCAACGCAAGGTCCCATGGTGTAATGGTTAGCACTCTGGACTTTGAATCCAGCGATCCGAGTTCAAATCTCGGTGGGACCTGAAGTTTTTTTTAGTACATCATTTTCTATTAAAATAATTTTGCTAATCACAACATTTTATTCGTTTTTGTTATAACGTGTTCGCATATTTGTTTACTATTTCTTTTTCTTCGCCATCAGCACTCCGTTTGATTTCAATTTTCCCTCCATAATTATTTTGTTAATCGCACATTTTGGATGTTTTTCCACTTACTCTTAATATAGATAGAGTGGGTTTTATACTATTTTTTACCAGAGAGCAACGCCAATATTGGCGCTTCCCCCACCCTCAGACAGGATATACTAACAAACCCAATTAAGGTTTATAGCAATCTTTCTAAATAAAACAAATCATTTAAATTATTTTACCAACTATATTATAATAATATAAACACAGTAGTGGTCAAGTTAAACTTTACTGCGACACTACGACTGTTTTTGTTTGTACTCAACATAAAGTATAGTTTTATTTTTACATAACATCCGCTCTTTTAATGTTAACCTTCAACTCTCCTGTATATGCAATGGTGATAGAACCAATAGTATATTTTATTCGTTTTGTAGTTAGTTCATGTACAGCCAAGCTCGCAGATTACCTAAAGTGAAGCTAATCAACTTCATGTTTATCATTAAAAAAAATTTTTCCTAGCTAAATTTACGTTTCATTAGACGTGAGGAACTTCTTTGGTTTCGCACTACGACAACGCAATGTCTTCACACATGCTCAGTCACTAGTGTGCAGTGAATTAGTGATGGTTTCAAGTTGTACGTTATGAAGTATTTTTACGTTCTGTTTTAATGTTGATTAACAACCAGGAAGCATAGTAGGCTATGTGTAACAAGAGAGAATATAACTTGTTTTACATGTTTTCAGTAAACTGCAGAAATAATAAATTGTATATTTATTTTTAGATATTAATACGTTGACGTAATTTTAAAAATGCACGATAGTTAAATTATAGATTATATTATCCAAGCTCTACACAGCTTTGCATTCGAAACAACCTATGTTCGATTTTTCGGCTCCTAAAAACAGATACTAAGAAAACCACCATTTCGACCCTACCATTTCTCAGCGTTGAAAATGCATAGACGAAATAAAAAAATGCACGGTTATTGAATTACTGGCGTGCTCTACAGAGCTTCGCATTCAAGAGTGCCTGGTTCGAATCCCGGCTCTAGTCATCCTGTTTTCGGTTTTCCGTACTTTCCCGGAATCGCTCAAGGCGAATACTGGAATGGTTCACTAAGAGGCATATATGACGGTTTTAAATTTCCGCGTTTGAAACGAGGGGACAGCGGAGGTATAAGGAACACAATACTACGCTCAATGAGAAGCGTTGTTACATCTCTTCATAGCGCGGTTTCTAAACTCGCGTGAAGTGTTTTCTATGTAGTAGTCTTTTTACAATGTGATTGCTAGCGGTGACTCTGAAATGTTATTTGTGGGAAGTATGTAGTAAAGATCAATGCATACCCATACTTATAGTTTTGCGTTTTACGGATTCGGGATGGCATTTTCGGACTAAGAGCAATTTTAAAAATATTGTAAAAATTAAAAAAAAAATCAAATTGAGTGTCTCCTAAAAATAATTCTGAATTTTTTAAATTATGTAATTAAAGTCTGAAGTATGTGTTATATTCGTATGTAAACGTAACGGGAACAAGTTAAACAATTACTTGTAAAAAGAAAACTATCGCGATACGTTTCAACGCCGCCATCCATGCGCCAGGTAGGCCCTACGTAGGCATCTTAACGAATGCAATGGCTGATTCCTCTCCCAGTTTTTCCTGACATAGTGCTAAGTTGTGAATTAGCGTCTCTAATGACCTTGCTGTCGACGAGGCGTAAAACCCACTCACCTCTACACAGCTTCTGGTGACCAGATCAGACCGCAACCTTAGCATAGCTCATGAAACAATATTCAGTACAGCTACGTGCATAAGAGTGCTCTGCACCGACAAATTTGTAATTTTATAACTGCACCAAACGATGTCCGTTCCATTGTTTTCGTACAAGCACATGTCACAGTAGTGATTTTTTTGTCTTTATCGCTACTTACCGAAAGTAAAAAATATCCTGACGATATGAATGAAATAATTGTGACTGAGAGTAAATGTATTAAGTTACGGAATAACCCTTTTGTTATTTTTCACGTAAAAAAAAATTTTTTTTAACACATATACTCAAAGATATGCAAAAATTTAGGCACATTCAAAAAACATTTTTGATACAAATACGTTTTACGTGAAATTACAGAGGTGTCGCTCTGTAGCTTAATAAGTTATATTTATTTTTACTGTAAATTATTTCATTCGTTTAGTTCGAATACTTTTTAGTTTGGTTAAATAGGCTACCAAAAATAGTCAAATCGCTTCTTTGACATGGGCTTGTCGGAAAAATTTGAAACCGTAGAATACTTTATTTGTTGAATATCATTATTAATGTAATGTGCGAGAGTTGGACAGAGTTTGGGACAATTATAAAAATTACGAATTTTTCGGTTCAGAGCGCCATATTCGCATTAATTTGAACAAATTGCAAGCAACTCGAATGGCAGATGTACTGTATTTCCAATTTTAAACCAGCGCTAGGTTGCTTGGAAAAGGAATTCTTTTGAACCGCTCTCGCCCCGAAAACTACGACATGACCCCGGATAAATCAAGATAATGAAGCTCGTCGTCGCCAGAGGTCATTATCGCGCCCAGAACCACATCGCTGCGACGTCGTCACATGTGTTCGCAACTCCGCCGTCCTCCGTCAACACCGGCGCCGCCTGCTCGGCTCCGTCGTTACGACAGACGTCCCGGCGTGGAATTTGCGCTGTGGCCTACGTCAGTTACACGCTTCGGAGCGGCGTATCGTCGTAAGTTATGTCTAAGTAAACAACACTCTTCCTTTTGAGCATTGCTAGCGACAATGAACACGACCACGAAGTGACCTTCCAAGAAAGTACGCGACACATGTGCTGAAAATATGTCGCCTCCAGCAGAACATTACGTCACTACTCCAACGGATACTTTGAATTTATTATTTTCTTTATTGGGCTTGAGAATGTTCAAGAGGGAAAAAATCGTAATTTTATGTTTGTATGAAATAGTGTTCGTTTTGTAGACGTTACTTGGAACCACGGTCGTAGAAGAACAGGTCTGGACACTCGCCTATCTACCAATGTATTTTGCTTGACCCCCTTGTTGTTTGGCTGTAGTTCGTCAAGTTACCGAGAATGTCGTACTTTTTGGAGCTGTTTTCCGGGCGGTCGGACTCAAACTCCGTCCACTTTTTTCCATTGTTAAATTTATAAAGTAAATAAAGATTGCTGGAGCCTTTTCTTAAATTTGTGAGCGAAGAAAGTATTTCATAAATATTGATAAAAATACGTTTTGATAAATTGTTTATCTTAGTGGAAAGGAAGCGGGCGGAGTTTAGTCCGACCGCCGTAACATCAGCGCCAATAAAACACAATATTCTCGGTAACTTGGTGAACTACAGCCAAACAACAAGGGGGTCAAATATCCAGGCGAGTGTCCAGACCTGTTCTTCTACGGCCGTACTTGGAACTACATTTTCCTCTTTCTAGAAAAAAAAAATCTGCCAGTTTTCACATAGTGGTATTTCAGAGTAAATATTTATATCTTTTTACTTCATACACGTCCCTGAAAATCAATTAACATGAAGAAACGAAATAATTCACAGTGGAAATAAATACAACGGGTTAGAGCTTTAAATATATAAAAACCCAAAATGAAATATTTCTGTAATTTAACAAAAATTCTAAATGAAACAAAATAATTCAACATTTCAGAATTTTTAAAAATACAATTCAATTTTGAATGCGTAATTATATGCCTTAAGAGGACGTGGTGCGTAATTCAACGCTAAACGCATTAAACTATAACTGTAGATTTCTTGACGCCAATTTGCGAAAATTAAACAATAGCAATCCTAGACAATAGTTTTAGCCAACGTTTTAAACAAAATTGTTTCCAGTGTTACGAACTTCTGAGGCACAATCTCTGGCGCCGGAACCTCGTGCATTTAACTACGGCGCAAGAGATCACGCGTAACGAATTAGTAACTCTGGATAAACCATTACCTTGCCATTAAGTATTTTTACCCATATTGGCTTCGAAAAAGCGTGAAAATCAAATGGTGTTTTTAGCGTTTATTTATCTACTACGCAATCTTAAGTCCTAGCCCTTGTCATGTACTTTCACTGTGAATAATTTCGATTCATTGTATAGTGTTTGTTTTGACTTTAAAATGTCATTATGGGAAAACTGCCTGAGCCAACTTTTTTTTTGTGAGAGGAATAAGTAACGTCTACAAAGATTAAATTACGATTTTTTCCTTCTGGAACGCAGTTAAGGGCTGCCTACCTCAGGGCCATGGCGGGAGCAAGCATGAGGATTCACGTGCTAAATAATTTTCGATGTCACTCAGTACCTGTTGTACAAATATATATATATATACATAACACACTGACTTTTCTTATTTGTCTCGGTGCCACGCACATTGCTAAAGGGTCTTTTAGGTAGTTTTTTCTCAATACCCTGAAAACTGTGGAGAAAAAATAACATTTTCGCTCACCAAAAACACTCGAAAACGGCCAATGTTAATCATTTAGCAATAATTTCCTTTTTAGTTTTCATCCGAAAGTGATATCACAAAATGTGACTGAGCCCCAACAAATCTCATTTAACACATAAACCCTATCCTTGCTGCCACCGTAGCTCTGAGGTAGGCAGCCCCCTTAACATTTTGTAAACGGCGAGGACATTAAAGACAACTTTACACAAGGACAGGAACTGAGAGCGGAATCGGTCATTGTCTATGTTAAGGAACAATCCCAGCATTGGCCTGGAGATTTCAGCAAACTATGAAAAACCGAAATCAGGATGGCCGTATTTGGGAATATAATCTGTGTCCTCCCGAATGCGAATCCATCATGTTACCATTGCGCCAAGTCGTTCAGTGCAATTATTCATAACCATTCCGAATTCCTCCTTGAATTTGTAACTTAGCATCACCTAAAACAGAAAGGGTAAACTAAATACTGTATTTCCTTATATTAACAGAAATATGTTAATTTGTGCAACAAAAATACATGTTGATCGGTAAAGAAGAGGATTAGCCTTCACTGGGATATTCTTCCAATTCATGCTACCCCGTGAGTCAACGCAGTTTTTAGTGTTTTCATAGAGCGTCACGAGAAATTCCCACACACTGCGAGACAAATGACTGATTTCACCGCATTTTCATTCACCCATGCATATGACTCTCCTCACGCACACAAATACTGTCTCAATGACCGTTTCATTCACACGTGCGCTGACGAACTATAGCCCTGGAATTTAATGCTGTGTGTGTGTACACCACTGAAACTTTTATTTTAAGCTAAAGCGTTCGTCGTATGTTATCCTATTTGACGGGAAGCTCATTTGTTGGTGTCTACCTTTTTCTCTCACCAGTTAATCCTTCACTTGCCTTTCGTAGTCTCATTTTACGCCACACGTCACAGCCAAATAATGACAGACATATGAGAGTCGCACCTCATCAGTCTAGTCTAGTAGGATGCGAATCCCATCTCTCTCTCTCTATCTCTCTTTCTTGCGCGTACACACACACACACACTCGCACTCACCTAATCTCTCACACACATTAGCGTACGCATAACAGTCGAAGAAAATGTTATAGTTAGAGATAGGAACATTTCGTTCATTCAATGACTTGCAAATGTCCTATGCATACTCAAGCCCTGGCTATTCGTTCATTGTCTGGTACTGCACTAAGTAGCTGCTATTTGACAAATGGTCGGGACTTGAGTATGCATAGCATATTCGATTCTAACATGCAGGTAATTGAATTAGTGAAATTTTCCCATCCCTAGTTATAGTAGGTTTAGTAAAGGATTATTCTGGTAATTATGTACTTTTTAATCGGCATACACAGTTTTAATACGAGGTGTGCCTACATGGGTATTAAACTGTGTTATAGTGGGCTAGAAAACCGCGTTTATTGATCTCTTCTTCTGAAAACTTAAACAGAAATATGAGTAAACATCGTCTAGTTGTTCAATATCCTTGCTGTTTCGATTAAGTATTGTAATTATAAAATGTTAATATTATCATACTTCTACAAAATAACTGAACTTCCCTTCTGGTACTGGCGCTATTTTGGTACATGTTCATAATAAAATGCGCGGGTGTTAAATATTTTAGCTTCAAATTGCCCAGTTATGTCTCGAAATATATTGTTTAGATTGAACTGGAGCTTATCGTAGATTCTACAATGTTCTTTTGTACGTACCAATAAAATGGTAGGGTATCGCTTATTGATAGATGGTACAGCGTCCTACCAGTTGCACAACATCTTACCGACAAATATGAGTACATTTTAAACTGATAGCAGGACTTATATATAGACACTTGTGAAGCACAGGGGATTATTTTTCAGCACATTCAAGAATGGCATTGGCAAGAAACTTCGTTTATAAATGGCATGGAAACTTGACGAAAAGCGCATAGCACATTAATACTACGTATTTCGATGCATACTGCAGTGAAAACGCGTAGAGTAAGGGTAATTTCGATGATAAATAGAATGTAGTTGAAAAAAATGGTGAAATCTATAACTAGGTTTATTAATACTGTGACGTATAAGAAGTAGATCAGACCACACGAAAAGTTCTGGCAGTAGACCATTGTAGGGCACCGCAGGATTTGTGCAACCTGGAAACATTGAACTACACATTGATAACAATAAGTGGATGTTTTGATTACCTTGTTCTTGACATAAATAATGATTGTATGTGTATACTTTATCTCTATATATCAACTATTGTAAATAAATACTTAAATCACCACGGTAATGAGAAAAAGATGTTAAAGACGTAGGCCTATATTAAAATTGCTGTCGTTTGCAATAATGTGTCTAAATGAAAACAAATGCGTTGTTTCAACCAATACCATTTTAATTTCACAGCCAGAAAATAGTGGCATGTGAAAACTGCATGTGATGCAAGCAACTTCAAAATTTTTAATTTTTAGTAAAGAATTTTTTCAGTGTGCATAATTTTTGTAGTTAAGCAAAATGATTTTGTTCAGTTTGCCTTGTAAATAATAACATTATATAAAAATACACGTGTAAAGTTTTATCCAGTTTAAAATTTATAGTTTGTAAATTACTTGTTTTATTTTTACACTATTCCACACTTTAACCGACCAATCACAGCATTTTAAAATTAAAGTGTGTATAATATAAACAAATCTGTTTCTTTTAGTGGATGATTTGAATCTGTACCAAACAGGTCCACAAGTCTGCTAAACATAACATTTTCCGTTATTTAGGATGTGTAATTAAAGAAAATGTATTATCACTCATTTATTTACCGAAACAAATAATATACGCCACACATAGGTCGGTACTGTCCGAAGGACAATGTCTTACAGGAAGAGCAATTGCCTAGACCAGATGAAAATGCATTGCGTCCTGTCAGCAGAACTATCATTTAAAAGTATCTGTATGTACAAAAATTCTTCCAGAAGAGCTTCTATAGCAGGGTAATGGTTTGTATAATCAATAGAGAGATGGTATATCGCGAAAATATTTTGCGCCAAGATAGCCTTGAAAACACTGACACACCGTAGCTGTCTGCAGACCAATAACGTACATCGAATATTAAAACAGCGAGGTTCTTATAGGCTTAGTCAAATAGGGTAACAGCTCCACGTACAAGTGAAAGCCAGTCATCTTTTCATAAGTTAAACGTACGTTGAAGCCTAGCA